>NW_026509893.1:22500-85338 GCF_026875155.1 Cherax quadricarinatus | reverse complement strand
AAAAGAAAAGGAGGGAAAAGTTGATTCAAGAATCAAGTTGATAAGGAATCTCTCATGTTTATCTGGAGTTTATCTGGAGAGAGTTCCGGGGGTCAACGCCCCCACGGCCCGGTCTGTGACCAGGCCTCCTTAGGTCAGTGTCCCAGGATGCGACCCACACCAGTCGACTAACACCCAGGTACCCATTTTACTGATGGGGAACATAGACAACAGGTGGAAAGAAACACGTCCAATGTTTCTACTCTGGCTGGGAATCGAACCCAGACCCTCACCGTGTGAAGCGAGAGCGTTAACCACCAGGCCACCAGAGCTCATATATCACTATGAAAATCCCAGTGTGTTCAACAAAAACAGTGTCTCATCACTCAATACTCTTAAATAAAGGCAAGTGTCATTTTAGTATTTATGTATGTACATGTATTGGGCATGTCTTATTGTTTTCTAGGGAAATGTATATTTCATGTAGAATTTTTTTTTTTTTTAATACTTTTGACTGGAATGGATTAATTGGATTTCCATTATTTCTTATGGGGAAAATTAATTTGACTAACAGCTAATTCAGCTAAAGGCTAGCTCTCTGGAACGGATTAAAGCCGTTGGTCGAGGGTCCACTGTATACATAAACGGAACATGAAGATCACGAGAGCGGACAAAGTAACGAAGGCAATGAGCATCATGACGATCAGCTAAGGAAGGAACATTCACCTCAGCATAGAGGCTTTCAACTGGGGACAAATGAAAGGCACCAAGGCATAAACGTAGGCCTTGATGATGAAGGGGATCTAACTTAGAGTGGTAGGAGAAGCTGCAGAAGGAGAGAGTGGTAGAAGAAGCTGCAGAATAGACTTGGTCTCCATAATCCAGTTTGGACAAGACTAGAGTGGAATGCAAACAGAGGAGAGTTTGGTGATCTGCTTCCCATGAACAATGCGCGAGAATTTTCAGGAGATTCAGCCGACCATGGCAAGTTGCCTTCAAAGAAAAAATGTGAGGATAGACAGAGAATAATAAACCTCCATTCTTGTGAGACGTAGAATGAAAGATATCACTGAAGTTTATAAGCGTAACATAGACGAAACGAAGAATATACTGAGGATATTGAATTAAGAACCAAAAATAACGGATTTAAATTAAATAAATCTGTGTTGAAAAAGCACTTAGGTAAGTACTGGTTATCAGAATTGAGGAACAATCTTCCTAGTAAGGCATCAGAGGCTAAAACCCTGGGTAGCTTTAGAGATTAGATAAATATATGAGTGAGGATTGGGCTGGATTAGTACGTAAGGTATTGAAGGGAATTGTTGTGTGATTAAGAGACATATGCAGTAGTTTTGTATCTTTATCGATGAGACGTTTCGCCTACACAGTAGGCTTCTTCAGTCAAATACAAAGGGAGCAGACGTAACGAAAAAAAAATGAAATCAGTCCATCAACCTGGTCAGTCCCTCAGCCTGGAGAAGAGTTGAGCTCCATGTCCAGGAACCAGACCATGTGAGGAGGGATGGTTTTGTGAAGGACTTTGCCTGCAGTCTTCCTCCATTCTTGTGTTCTACGAGAGAACACGACCTGTCGTTCACTACACATGTACGCTAACACGACCTGTCGTTCACTACCCTGTACACTAACCGACCTGTCGTTCACTTACACATGTAACACTAACACGACCTGTCTTCACTACACATGTACCACTAACACGGCCTTGTCGTTCCTACACAGTACACTAACCACGACCTGTCGTTCCCTCCCCTACACAAATGTACACTAACACGCCTGTCCGTTTCCTAAACATGTACACTAACTCGACCTGTCGTTCCCTACACATGTACACTAACACGCTGTCGTTCGTACACAATGTACACTAACACGACCTGTCGTTCCCTACACATGTACACAACATAACACGACCTGTCGTTCCCTACCACATGTGCCTAACATGCCAGTTGTTCCCTACACATGTACACAACAACGGGCCTGTCGTTCCCTACACAGTACACTAACACGACCTGTCCGTTCCCTACACATGCGCACTAACACGACCTGTCGTTCCCTACACATGTGCACTAACATTGCCAGTTGTTACCCTACACTGTACACTTAACACGGACCTGTCGTTCCTCCAGTACACAAACACACCTGTCGTTCCCAACACATGTACACTAACACGACCTTTCGTTCCCTACACAGTACACTAACAACGACCTGTCGTTCCCGTACCATGAACACTAACAAGACCATTCGTTCCCCACACATTTACCTAACACGTCCTGTTGTTCCTTACACATTTACACTAACACGACCTGTCGTTCCCTACACATGTACTCGTAACACACCTGTCGTTTCCCTAACAAATGTACACTAACACGGCTGTCGTTCCTACAATGAACACTAAACAAGACCTGTCGTTCCCTACATAATGTACACTAACACGACCTGTCGTTTCCCAGCACATGTTACACTAACACGGCCTGTCGTTCCTTACACATGTACACTTACCACCTGTCGATCCCTGCACATGTACACTACCACACCTGTCGTTCCTACACATGTACACTAACACGACCTGACGTTCCCTTAACATTGCACTAACAATTGCCAGTTTGTTTCCCTACACATGTATACTAACAACGACCTGTCGTTCCCTACACCATGACACTAATACGACCTGTCGTTCCCTACAACATGGAACACTAACACGACCTTCGTTCCCTACACATTTTGCACTAACATGGACAGTTGTTCCCTACACATTGCACAAACGAGACCTTACGTTCACTACACATATACAACAACACGACCTGTCCGTTTCCCTACACATGTACACTAACACGCAGCTGTCTTCCCTACACATGTGCACTAACATTGCCAGTTGTTCCCCACACATGTGCACTAACGAGACCTGTCGTTCCATACACTGTACACTAACACAACCTGTCGTTCCCTACATATGTACACTATTACGACCAGTCGTTCCCTGGACATGTGCCACTAACGCGGCCATTGTTCATTACACATGTTGCAATAACACGACCTGTCGTCCCCTACACATGTATCACTAAACACGACCAGTTTTGTTCCCTACAACACTCACACTAACACGACCTGTCGTGCGTACACATGGAGACTAATATGACTTGTCGTTCCTACAAATGTGTCACTAACACGACCTGTCGTTCGAGAATACACATATGCACTAACACTACCTGTCGTTCCCTACAATTGGAGACTAATAACGACCTGTCGTTCCACACATGTACACTAACACGACCTTCGTTTCCCTACACATATGCACTAGGCAACGGCCAGTCGCTCCCTACAATTGGAGACTAATACGACCTGTCGTTCCCTTACACATGTACACTAACACGACCTGTCGTTCCCTGCACATGTACACTAACACGGCCTGTCCCGACCTAACACATGTACACTAACACAACCGTCGTTCCCTACACATATGCACTACACGGCCTGTTCGTTCCTTGCACATTACCACTAACACGGTTCTCTGTCGCTCCCTACACATGTGGACACTAACATTACCAGTTTTGTTCCCTAACACATTACACTAACTCGAACCCTGTCCGTTCCCTACACATGTACACTAACACACCCTGTCGTTTCCCTACACATGTACTCTAGCACACTATTGTTCCCTACACATATACACTAACACGACCTGTCGTTCCCCAACAAAATGGAGACTAATACGACCTGTCGTTCATACACATTTGCACTAAACACGACCTGTCTTTCCCTACAATTGGAGACTAATGCAACTGTCGTTCCACACATGTACATTAACCGACCTTCGTTCGCCTACACATGCACACTAACACAGCCTGAAACTTTCCCTACTCATGTACACTAAAACGGCTGTCGTTCCCTGCACGTGCACACTAACACGACTGGTCTTCCCCTGCACAATGTACGCCTAACACGACCTGTCGTTCCCTACACCTGTACACAACACGACCTGTCGTTTCCCTGAACATATATCAATATCACGACCATTCCGTTTGTCCCTGCATATGCAACTAACACGACCTTCGTTCCCTGCACATGTACACCTAACAAGACCTGTCCCATTCCCTGCACATGTACACTAACACGACCTGTCGTTCCCTGCACATGTACACTAACCCTGCCTTTCGTTCCATACACATGTACACTAACACGACCTGTCGTTCCCTCAATGTACACTAACAACGACCTGTCGTTCCTGCACATGTATCACAACAACGACCTGTCCGTGCCCCATGCACATGTACACTAACACGACCTCAGTCCGTTCCCTGAACATGTACACAAACGACTGTCGTTCCCTACACATTTACACTAACACCCTTGACCTCAACCTCTAGCGGCACTTTGGACCGTCAAGAGGGGTAGGGCACCCACTCCAGGGAGGGTAAAGTCACCCACCCACCCACCCAGGTAAAAGTTAGTCACCCACCCACCCAGGGAGGTAAGTCAACCCACCCACCAACCTAGGAAGAATTCACACCTCCACCCACCCAGGGAGGTAAGTCAACCACCCACCCACCCAGGAGGTAAGCCTTGCACCCACCCACCCGGTGGAGGGTAATCATAACCCACCCACCCGTGGAGGGTAAGTCAAGAGGGTTGGTACGGGTCAAAGGGAGGGTAAGTCAACAACCCACCCACCAAGGGAGGGTAAGTAAACCACTCACCCACCCAGGGAGGGTAAGTCATACACCCATCCACCCAGGGAGGGTAAGTCATACACCCACCCACCTGTGGAGGGTAAGTAAAAGGGTGGGTACGTCACCCACCCACCCACCCAGGGAGGGTACGTCACCCACCCACCCAGGGTGGGCACGTCACGCACCCACCCACCCAGGGTGGGTACGTCACCCACCCACCCAGGAAAAGTTAGTCACCCACCCACCCAGGGAAAGTAAGTCACCCACCCACCCAACTAGGGAAGGTAATTCAAAGGGGAGGGTAAGTCAACCACCCACCCACCCAGGGAGGGTAAGTCATGCATCCACCCACCCGGCGAGGGTAAGTCATACCCCCACCCACCCGGGGAGGGTAAGTCAAAGGGTTGGTACGTCAAAGGGAGGGTAAGTCAACAACCCACCCTCCAAGGGAGGGTAAGTAAACCACTCACCCATCCAGGGAGGGTAAGTCATACACCCATCCACCCAGGGAGGGTAAGTCATACACCCACCCACCCGTGGAGGGTAAGTCAAAGGGTGGGTACGTCACCAACCCACCCAGGGAGGTTAAGTCATACGCCCACCCACCCGGGGAGGGTAAGTAAAAGGGTGGGTACGTCAAACACCCACCCACCCAGGGAGGGTACTCACCACACCCACCCACCCAGGGTGGGCACGTCAGCACCTATCAACATCATCCTCAGGGTGGTACGTCAAACACCACCCACCCAGGGTGGGTAAGCGTCACCCACCCACCCCGGTGGGTACGTCAAAGGGTGGGTAGCGTCAACCACCCACCCACTCAGGGAGGTACGTCAAAGGAGAGTAAGTCAAGGGGAAGGTAAGTCACCCACACACCCAGGGAAGGGAAAGTCACTCACCCACCCACCCAGGAGGGTAATTCCAACTACCCCACCCCCACCCACCTAGGGAAGGGTAATGTCACACCACCCACCCACCCAGGGATGGTACGTCACCCACCCACCCACACAAGGAGGGTAAGTCAACCACCCACCCACCCAGGGAGGGTAAGTCACGCACCCACCCAACCGGGGAGGATAAGTCATACACCCACCCACCCGGGGAGGGTAAGTCAAAGGGTTGGTACGTCAAAGGGAGGGTAAGTCAACCACCCACCCACCCAGGGAGGGTTAGTCAACCACCCACCCACCCAGGGAGGGTAAGTTATACACCCACCCACCCAGGGAGGGTAAGTCATACACCCACCCACCCGGGGAGGGTACGTCAAAGGATGGGTACGTCAAAGGGGGAGGGTACGTCACCCACCCACCCAGGGTGGGCACGTCACGCCCCCACCCACCCAGGGTGGGTACGTCACCCATCCACCCCGGGTGGGTACTTCGCCCACCCACCCACCCAGGGTGGGTACGTCAACCACCCACCAACCCAGGGTGGGTACGCCAAAGGGAGGGTAAGTCAAACACCCACCCACCCAGGGAGGGTAAGTCACCCACCCACCAGGGAGGGTAAGTCACCCCACCCACCTAGGGAGGGGTAAGTCCCACCCACCCACCCCTCCCAGGGAGGGGTAAGTCACCCACCCACCCAGGGAGGGTAAGTCACCCACCCACCCAGGGAGGGTAAGTCACCCACCTACCCACCCAGGGAGGGTAAGTCACCCACCCACCCAGGGAGGGTAAGTCACCCACCCAGGGAGGGTAAGTCACCCACCCACCCAGGGAGGGTAAGTCACCACCCACCCACCCAGGAGGTAAGTCACCACCCACCCAGGGAGGGTAAGTCACCCCCCACCCAGTGAGGGTTAATCAAAACCACCCACCCACCCATGGAGGGTAAGTCACCCAACCACCCAGGGAGGGTAGTCCACTCCAACACCCCCAGGGAGGGTAAGTCAACCCACCCACCCAGGGAGGATAAGTTCCCCACCACGCCACCCAGGAGGGTAAAGTCACCCACCCACCCAGGGAGGGTAAGTCACCCACCCACCCAGGGAGGGTAAGTCACCCACCCACCCAGGGAGGGTAAGTCACCCACCCACCCAGGGAGCCCAGTCCACCCACCCACGCCAGGAAGGGTAAGTCTAACACACCTCCCACCAAGGAGGGTAAGTCACCCACCCACCCACCCAGGGAGGGTAAGTCACCCACCCACCCACCCACCCATGGAGGGTAAGTCACCCCCCCACCCCCACCCACCCAGGGAGGGAAGTCACCCACCCACCCAGGGAGGGTAAGTCACCCACCCACCCAGGGAGGGTAAAGTTCCCTCATCACTTCCTTTCACACTCCTTTCATTTTCACTGCAATTTTTTACTTTCTTGATCTTTTGTTTGGGATCATCTCCTGTTTACCTGGAAGTGTATCGGGGGTCAACTACCCCGCGGCCCGTGGTGGATCAGGATCTGATAAACCAGGTTGTTACTGCTGGCCACACACAAACCAACGTAGGAACTGCAGCCCGGCAGGACACACACTGACTTTTGGTGTCTATCCAGCTCCCTCTTGAAGACTATTAGGAGTTTTGAAGATAACCAGGGGTCTTGAAGATAACCAGGGGTCTTGAAGATAACCAGGGGTCTTGAAGATAACCAGGGGTCTTGAAGGCAACCAGGGTTCTTGAAGATAACCAGGGGTCTTGAAGGCAACCAGGGGTCTTGAAAGATAACCAGGGGTCTTGAGATAACAAGGGGTCTGTGAAGATAACCCAGGGGTCTTGAAGGTCATACCAGGGGCTTGAAATAACCAGGTCTTGAAGAGAACCAGGTCTTGAAGGCAACCAGGGGTTTTGAAGATAACCAGGGGTCTTGAAGATAACCAGGGGTCTTGAAGATAGCTAGGGGTCTTGAAGACAACCAAGGGACTTGAAGACTACCAGGGATCTTGAAGACAAACGGGGTTCTTGAAGACTACCAGGGTCTTTGAAGACATCCAGGGGTCTTGAAGACAACCAGGGTTCTTGAAGACTACCATGGATCTTGAAGACAATTAGGGGTTTTGAAGACTACCAGGGTCTTGAAGACAATTAGCGGTTTTGAAGACTACCAGGGGTCTTGAAGACAACCAGGGGTCTTGAAGACAATTAGGGGTTTTGAAGACTATCAGGAGTCTTGAAGACAACCGGGGGTCTTGAAGACAACTGGGGGTCTTGAAGCCATCCAGGGGTCTTGAAGACATCCAGAGGTCTTGAAGACAATGAAGGTTCTTGAAGACTACCAGGGGTCTTGAAGAGAATTAGGGGTTTTGAAGACTACCAGGAGTCTTGAAGACTACCAGGAGTCTTGAAGACAATTTGGGGTTTTGAAGACTACCAGGGGTCTTGAAGACAACCAAGGGTCTTGAAGACAATTAGGGGTTTTGAAGACTACCCGGAGTCTTGAAGACAACCGGGGGTCTTGAAGACAACTGGGGGTCTTGAAGCCATCCAGGGGTCTTGAAGACATCCAGGGGTCTTATTCTAGCAAGAGGAGTCTTGCTAGAACACTTTCAGTAATGCGGGGAGGATGCAACATGCCGCAATATTCTACAATTCGCCGACGATAATTACAAGATCAAACTTGTGAAAAATTTAATCATTTATTTATGAAAGCGTCGACAAGGTGGATTCGAATAATTAAAATAGAGGTTTGATATATTTGTAATGTAGTTTATTATTGTGCTCTTACTTGTGCAAAAAATTAATATTGTGCTCTTACTTGTGCAAAAAATTAATGAGAAATTTAGAGACAAATTAGAAAAGTGCTAACGACGAGAGCAGGACACATCTGAATATTTTTTGCTGTCTTGCTGCTGTCTTTGTTATTATTTGAAATATTCTGGGTTTTTTTCATGGTGGTGACGAGAAGGAAATAAATGGAAGAAGCAGTAGTGGGGAAGGCGGCTCAGCAGTCTCTCCAAGATGCCGCCTTTTCACACCTATGTGTGAAATTTCGCACCTATCTGATAATGACCCTTCCGGTCCCATGCCGCGCTGACCCGCGCCCGCACGCCCGCGCGCCCGCCCACCCGCGTCCGCCCGCGCCGCCCCTGCAGCGCCTTCTTCAGCGTCCGCCGGATCGCCCCTACTCCCCGAATTTTTTTCCTATTTTTTTTCGATTTTTTTTAATTTCATTTTTTGTGCTTCCCATCTCCTCGGATCAACACCCTCCCCCACACCCCCCACCACCCACTTCCATCTCCCATACCCTCTATGTCCAAATATTCCTGCTCTACTTCCTTGGATCAAGACCTCCCTCTCCATCATCCCAAATATTTTCGATTTTTTTTCTATTTTCTTGTAATCTCTAACTCCTCGGATCAACACCTCTCTCTCACCCACACCTCCCACTTTCACCCCATCCCAAAATCCCTGCTTCACCTCCTCGGATCAACACCCTCCCCCCACACCTCCCACCATCCACTTCCATCTCACATACCCTCTATGTCCAAATATTCCTGCTCTGCTTCCTTAGATCAATTTTTTGGGTTCCCCCCTATGGGGGTAAACATTCAAAATGGACTCCCCCTATGGGGCATGGTCTCCACCATGGTACTTTCTCTTAAATAACACAGGTTGAAACAAGTGTGATGTCACGTGATAACCATCCATGACGTCACTACCCTATGGATAACCACCCCTATGATGCTTTCTCTTGTTCTCTTAAATGATCTAAAAATACAGGTCTAAAACAAAGTATCTTATGATTAAATTAAACCCCTGTGACAATCAGTGATGCCCTGACACACACACCCCAACACAACAGGCTGAACTTGTGCCAAACATTAATTTTAAAATGCAGGATAACCTAAAAAACCCAATATTTTCATTTATTTATTATAAAACCCAATACCAAACATTTCATATACATTCTGGTAATACAACATGGGGAATCACTTTTCTCCTACGTTTAGATGGAAATACCCAGGGTGCCCATAAGCCAAGGATTTTTTTTTATATTTTATTTAAAAGCAACATGCACATAAAACCAAATAATAAGAAAAAAACAAACGGACATTAGCAAACCCCAAGAACGTGGCAGACAATGTCAATACACACAACAAAAAAACAAATTATTTAACACATTGATTTTAAAAATTCTACTAAAAAAAAAACCCACCAGTTTACGGAAAAAACATACCGACTACTAAACAAAACGTCGGAGTCATTATAAAACATGTGGGAATAAGTCCTATAATCATGTATATATGTATATACATACACATGCACATACACATGCATGTATGTGCACATGTGTTCTTACAGAACAGACTGGATTATACATAGAAATAAAACGCTAAATGACTAGTCACCAAATAAACTAAAAATATATTACATCCAATAATAGAACTATACCTAAGACATTGGTTCCCACAAACACACCTACACACACACAAAGTTAGTGTTACCGATTAACACTCAGTATATAATATGACCTTCCATACAAATGAAGGGTATATATAAACCCCATCAAATACTTATATATTCTCGTACATAGTTCATAATGTACCCCTTCAAAACGATAAAAAAAAAAAAACGTATGACAAGGATAAAGCTATCATCAGATTCGAATATATAAAGCATATCCTCACATATACATATGAATAATAAACCCCCTATATAAAATGGTTCATTATAACAATAAAAGAAAAAACAGAAAATCACATACAACTTTTAACTCTGTGGTTTTACAAAATTCATAAGGTCTACATACCCCGGAGCCCCCGACGGCTCCCTGCAAATAAACTTTACCCACATCAAACACCTTGCAAACCAGTCACCCTTCCTCATCAGGCTTCCAAAATCATCCAAGAGGACACACCACTGAAGAGACCAACCCCTTGCCTCTCCCCCCGTCACCAAGCGGAGTAGACGTTCAACAGTAAGTCCACGATATCCCTCAGGAAAACAAATTACCCCCCTTCCCCATAAAAATGTTTGTTCCTACACACTGTCCTATAAAACACGCCGCCAACGCTTTTATCCTAATTTTCCCTCCACCCCCCTCATCCCCCAAGGGAAATATACAAGTAATCAACTATTACGTATCTGATAGCCCTCCCACCTCGTTGGGCCCCCCCCTTTCCCATATCTAACATTAACCCTAAGGGGTGATATCTGACCCCCCCCCAATAAAAGGAAAACCCTCTTCAACCACAGTCTTACCATCTCCAAAGCTGAACAAAAATTTACTACATGGAAAGCAGTTTCAACTTCCCCACAAAAAACGCATGACGCCTTCTCACAAAACCCATTTGTCTTAGCACCCCTTCGATGCTAACGTCCCATAAGAAATCTATATACTAATTTCCCCCGCTCTTGCCTGTATTCTTTAGTTTACTAAATTCCCCCCATATCACTCTCCAATCATATGCGGGATACACTGCCATCCCCTGCATTGATTTCGACGACGACCCACCCCACCACCGTTTTACCTTGAGTTTTTTAACATTGCGAACCTTTAAACATAAACCTCAACATATCTTCAACTCCACTAAGTCCCTGCCATCCCCATTTGCGGATATCCCCCCTCACCTCCCCACACCGAAGACCTCTTTTCCCCGCTGCCGAATATACCTCTGCTTCACATATAGCGCCTTCACCCTAGACCCTAATGCCATCAATCCCAATCCTCCCTGTCTTACCGCAGTCATTACCACATCTTTGCCCCAAACCCCGCCCTCCCAAAACCCCACACATACCTTAAGACTCTTCTTTGTAATTCCATAATATCCTGACTTCGTAAGGGATTAAATTTCCGCCACTTCCACACCTTACTATAAAAACAGATATTTACCACCACAACCCTTTGACAAGGTTACGTCCCCGGCCCATAGACTCCTGAGCCTACTCAAAGCTCTGTCCATTACCATTTCTGAATTAACCCTCCTGCTCTCCCGTGCATCTGCCAAATACAAAAACCACAAAACTTTAGCCTTTCTACAGTTATCCGCTAAACTCCCCCCCAAGGTACCGCCTACCCAAGCCCTACCTCCAGCAACCGTGATTTCTGCTTATTAACTTCATCCCAGTAGCATTCCCCAAAAAACTCAAGTACCCTTCCCCCTTTACTTAAATCTTCTATCTATTTAAATAAAACAGTTGTATCACCTACATAACCAAACAATATTCCCACAAAAGTCTCACTCTCCCCCATCCTTCCCCTCGCACCATCAACCAGAACATAGAAAGGATTCTGCATACATGCAAAGAGTATTTTGGGGGAGTGGACACCCCTGCCTTAAACCCCTCCCCATGCTTACAGGGGCTAAACCCAACCTACCCTTTTACCTGTACTCTCATCGATGCATCCACATACAATGTCCTCACCCATCCCACCACCCTCCCTCCAAAACCCATTCTCACCATACTCTCAATCAAAAATTCCCTATCCACATTATCATAAGCTTTCTCCCAATCCAGACCTAGAATACCTCCCTTACTACTACCCTCAAGGAAATCCCTAATACGTCCATGACCTACCCGCATACTCCTCCCTGGGATTCCAAACTGTCCCCCATGTATCACCGACCCCATGACCTTCTTCAGTCTATTACCCAAATTTTGCAAAAAAACCCTTTTAATCTGCGCACATCAGAGATATTGCTCGGTAAGCACTCAACTCTCTTCCCCCCCTCTGCTTTGGCACCAAAACTATGACACCCATACTTTGCGATGTGCCCAACTTCCCACTAGTTACATATGATCCAATATCCTAACAAAGCATTGCCTAAAACACCCCCAATGTGCTCTATAAAAATCATTTGGTATACCGTCTATCCCCAGTGTTTTCCTGGTACTCATCCCAAAAACTGCCTCTTCCACCTCAACCTCACTTATACCAACCTCCAACCCCACTCTATCCTGCTCACTTAAAACACTATGGAACCCCCTTCAAAAATACCCTCCCCGGAAACCCCCTCCTCCAACTCCATTTTTTCCCTAAACCAAAAAATCAGCATAGAGACTCATCTTTCCGTATTGGATAGGACCCGACCCTCTGGATACCCTCCCACCCCAGGGCTTGTCTCCATTTGTAGAATGGTGGTTACACTCTGTCGGTCCCGAAATTTACGTAAAACAAACCGGACGGGTTATCACCCCACAATACATCCTCTAACCCTGCTCTAACCCTAATTGCATCAAACCTATCATTGTGTAATTCAGCTATTCTACTCCCAAGACTGGCCATATCATCCCTCCTTCCCACCTCCCCCAACATAACAGTTTCCAAGTGTCCCTCCCGATAATTTTTCAACCCCAAACGCCACCTCGCCTCTTCTCGTCCCTAATCTTAAAAAAATTTGCTATTTAGGTTTTGGCCCGATTTCCCCCCAATCAACAGATTACCCCCTGTCCCTTTGCCTCCAAAAATGCAACCCCCAATACTGAAAAAGGCCCCCCCCCCTCCTCCTTAGAAACCTACATTTAATTTCCAGTACCCCGAATAAATCGCACCACTCTTCCCCAAACAGATCTGCTATTTTCCGCCCCCGTGATCGAAAAACCCCCAACGAAGGTTTGACCCCCACATTTACCCTCCTTAATATAGATTTTGTCCAAACGTGCCTCAATCCTACGGAGAACGTGGCTCCCTAGGTATCCCCCCTCCCCCCACATAACAACCCCAATTCTCGATTTATCCCTCGAACACTAACACACAACCCGCCCCTCTGGTTTGACACACCCTCCGAAACACACATTCCCAAACACCTCCCCATTACTGTTTTTAGCAGGCAAAACCCCTCAAATGATACAGCAGTCCCCCCCTGACAAAATCTACTTTTACCCTGGTATTACTAGTTGCTGGCATGTAAACTCCTACGAAACTAGCTCGACTCTCACCCCAGACACCATCCACCCTCACGACCCTCCCACATCCCCTCTTCCCAACCGATGACACGCAAGGGGCTGGTCTCCTTTACCGCCACTGCTACCCCACCTTTCAATTGCAAACCACTGGTAACATACATCCGATATCCTTTCACCCGCAACTCACATCCAGCCCTGTGATTATGCTCTTTGTTACACTCCAAGTATTGTAACAACTATTTCCTTTTTAGAGCATAACAATTTTGGTCAGAGAGGTTAGGGTAATAATGATCCTCCGGAATGCCTAATTTTAATTAAGTATATTCATAATATAACAAAAGCCAGTTATAATATACGAATTATCGTATATAAGTTAAGAATACATGTTTCTTCTGTAGTATCCAACATATACATAAGGCTTTCAAAACTGAGGATTAGGAGGATATCCTAGATATAACATATATATAAATGGAGATTACTTTATACATTAAAGTCTTGTTTCCCAATTGGAAAACAGTCAAATAAAACAGATATGTCCCGGCGGCTAATAAATCTTGGCCAGTTACCAGGAGAGCAGGGTGTTCTCGTTGGTGCTACTTCTTCACTGCTGTCCTCAACCCTTTTGGGATACAGGTAAAGTGGGTCAGTGAAGTGACTCACCAACATCAGTAGAGTAGTTGAACATAAAGGGGGGGGGGGGAAAGGGGGGGTATAACCATCGAACATCACGGCTAATACCGGCACACCGGGCGGCAGGCGGTTACTATACCTCCAATTTAAACTTTCATGCCTGTTACATAAATTATAATAATTGTTAATAAGAATTAATCTTAATAATACAAGGAACGTTCATTTCCAATTTAGTATTAAAGGAAATGACCGCAATTTAATTTAAGGGGAAGGGTTAACCCCAATGAACCTTTGAAAAAAAACAAAGGCGCATCAAACCTAAAAAATAACCCAAAATTTTTATAGTTCAATCCATTAACATTAAGCGTGTCACACCGAAATAAACCCCCTTTTCCCCTATCCGTGGGATTTACTCACTGAAATTTTTTCATTAGTGTTCCCTTGCCACTCGAGTTTTCCTGTGCAGTACCTCTCCCCCCTCTCCCAATGTCAATAGGCGCACCTTATCACTATGAGGCATCGGCTGCACCAAACCGCTGCCCATGACTTTTCCCCCGGCCCCCTGCCCCGGGGGGAATGTCTTTTCTATCTTGAGCAAGTTTTTTCCCAGAAATCCCCTTACAAACATATCACCTCAGGGGAATCCCCCTGGTGTACCCCACGACCCACACCGGGGTCCAGTCCCTTTTTTACTCAAGTCTTCCCCCACATTTTTTGTCCCTCAGCCTCCGTCCCCAAATTTTAAATGAGGACACCTTCGCACAGAGCTCCTCCCCACCAGAAAATCCTTGATCCAAACCCCAATGAACCATCCTGGGTCGAAGCTTCTGGCCCAAAGATCCTCAGATGTCACCTTGACTCCCCCCACGCCCTGGGAGGTGACACACGTCTCCGCCCCCCCACCTCCCGTTCGACCTCCCCGTCCAGAGGGCAGTCCTCCCGGCCCCCGGGGCCCCGGGATAGCATTTTTTAAGTGTCTAACATTAAATGTTAATGCCTAGGCTGATGAAAGCGTAAGATATTTAGTGATTTTTTTAGATACTTGGAATACAAGTAATATTTTTACAAGAGCATAATTTTAGGTATGAAGGGATTGTTTGTTAGATGGATTATAAAGTTTAATGCTGGGTTTCTGAGAAGCTTAAGGAGGTGCTGCAGTTTTAATAAGCTGAGACCAGTCCTTTTCCAATTGTTACATTGGAAGAAGGGGAGAGGTAGGTAAGCGAGGGTGGATGGGACATGGGGTGGGTACGTGAGTTTTTGAGACTGTATACAATGCCGGCGGACAGTATAGACGTGGTTAAAGAGGAATTTGTAAGGGACAACTAATATATCATATGCGGTTTCCTGTTTAATTCATAATTGGAGGGATTAGGAATAGTGTGATACTAGAAAAAGATGTGACTGAGGGGTGCATGTGTGTTGTGTTTTGGGGCCCTACAGGATGTTTTAGGGGAGCAGGGTCAGGCTTCGCAGATGTAGTGAGGGGGGGAGGGGTGAACGTGGAGCATACTTATGTAGGATTGGATAATGCGGCACTACTAGATCGTATTTATGCTTCTCCCTGGGGTTTACAGGTTTGTTAATACAGAAAACTATTAAATGCAAGTTTTTTCAGAACATAGAGGAGTGGTCCGTGGATTTGGATGGGAGGATTAACCAAAGCGTTAACATGATTATTGGAAACTTAATGTGAGATTGTTAGATGAGCTGTAGGACGGTGATAGTTTTTGTGATGGTGGACTAAGGAGTGACCCAAGGAGAAAAGTAGGTGAATAACTAACGATGGTGGGAGGAATATACTAAACCAGTAATCAAAAATTTTTATATGAGAAAGGAAAAGGAGGTAAGTCAATGGAAATGAGGCTTACAGTAGATTATTTGGAAGGGCAGTTGAAATAGTGCTATGAAGGGTTTAGTGGGTTTAATCCAGTACAATATATTGAGGCATTAAGCGCAAATGTTGGGAAATGCAGAATGCAAGATTGATGGTGAGAGAATGAGAGGTGGAATTGAAGATGATTAATGGGAGATAATCCGTCGCCTGTGTTATTGCCGGCGATTAAGACGCGACAGAAGACATTGACTATGAGAACGTTGGTACGTACATACGGATGTGGAGGTATACGATGGGACAGAGGGTTAGTAGACACGGAAAGTAATGGTGTTTTATGCTGATAAGTGGTTTGAGATATATATGAGAGGGGGAAACAGTAAGGTAGCAGATATGAAATTATAGAGAAGGGGATACTGAGAAACCAAGAGTCCAGCAGATAGAGCGATATAGAAGGACTAAGATGAATAGGAAGTGTGGACGGCTTTTAAAAGGATTGAGTGCGGAAAGCACATGGGATAGATGGAATCCTAAATTAATTTTATTTGAAGCAACTGGAAGTCAGGAAGGAATTCTTTGTGGCAGTTGTGATGTAATGAAGGATAGGAATCATGAGTCTAACACAAGGACAGGTGTAGTAGGTTATGGTTCCAAAGGGTAAGTACAGAATAGCATTGCCTAGATATAGATGTTTATCATTAATGTGTGGGATTATAAATTGTTTTGCCAGGGTTTAGGGTAATAGATTGCGTAAAGTAATTGGAAGGTTTATAGATGGGGGACTGATGGGTGTGCCATGGCGAACAATGTTAAGCGGCATGGGAGGAGTAAAGGGATATATAGAGGATCGTAGGATGGATGGCGGAGGTGTTCTTGCTTGGATTGGAAGGCGGCTTATATTGTGTAGAGAGATGTAGACATTATTGATGATTAGAAGAGATGGTTTTTGTGAGAAAATATGTGCAGTGGGCGAAACTTTTATATAGAGGTGCAGAAAAACGAGTGCAAATAACTGGAAGGTGAGGGAAATGAGTTATATGGTAGGGGGCGAGGCAGGATGCCCCATGTCCAGATCCATTTGCATGTCTGCATGACCCATTATATTAAGTTGATAAATGTGAGGAATAAGTGAGGGGGGTTAAGACTAGGGGTGCTACGGGTTATAGTTGGTTATGTGGATGACACGACGGTCTGTAGTGGGGGAGAGGAGGGGTTAAGAATTAAGCAGAAAATTTTGAAATATTTAGTGGAGCATACAGGTATGAGTGTTAATAGTGAAAATCGATATACTGGGGTGGGTCAAGGGTGAATGGAAACTGGGAAAAAAGTATGGATGGCAGGATACAGCAATAAAAATTTGTGGATTACTGTAGCAGGAGGGGTCAGCGCAGGGGCTAGTGAGGCCAAATTAAAAGGGTATTGCAAAGAGTAATGGCTTAGTTTAAGGGGAATAAGAACGAGTTTTGACTTACAACAGAGAGTCATGTAGTTAATACACTCATTTATCGTAAATTGTGGGCAACGTGGCTGTGGTGTACCCCCTTGTGCCGATAGATGTGCGGCAAGTGCAAAGGAAAATGTTCTGAATTTTTATTTGGGTGATATGGTTGTTCATTGGTCTGAGGCAGACGTATGTTAATGACACCGCTGGCAAAGGGGTTTAGGTTTAATTCCTTTGGGTACAGACTGAAGAGCTAGTACTGAAGCATTGTATGCAGAGAGTCGGATGGGGAACGTGGTGTCCGAGTGAGGGATGTGATGGAAGATGTGAGGCGTGGTGGTGGTAGCAGGACTTAGATGAGTGTATGATATGTTGGAGAATACTTATTACAATAAGAAATCCGAAAATTGTAACGGCGTGTGTTTTTTGGGAGGTTGGTACATTCAAGAGGTGTTGTACGTAGAGACTCTGTATTTTCCAGTTATATAATTGGACACGAATCATGGGAGACTCATAAGTTTACTGTGAAGTCAAGGGTGAGGTAAGACGGATGTAATAGTTTTTACGTTAGGGATCTTGCCAACTAAGTACGACTGTATCAGATGGGAATTTTGCAGTCTCAATGTTGTGTTTTGTGTGGGGGGGAGGAAACAGCATATACATGTGTGTAATTCTGTGAGCATATCGAGAGGACCACGCGACGTCCTATGTTTCGCAGTGTTGGATATGTGGTGGAGTGGGTTACTGGTATTAATGGGCGAGGGCAGTGAGTTTGGATATAGAGGGGAGTGGGAGATAGTGTGGAAGGGCCGTCAATGTATTTAGTGGCAGATTATATCTATATATCGGTGGCGTAGTGAGGAGTGGGGAAGTGGGGTGGGAGGTGGGGGGGGAGGTGGGGGGATTAGGTGGGGGGTAAGGGTGGGGGGCTATGCACGAACAGGGCTTTAAGCAAGTACATTTCTATAAAACAAAGTGTATAAATGAGGTAGTGTATGGATGTAGATGGGCTATAGATTGTATTCCGGTATCGTATAGAGGTATGACTGTGAGAGGGTTGCCGATTTTAGAGTTGTAATGGCCTTGGGTGACTGGTCTTGAAAAGGTGGGGGAGAATGAATTACATGGATGTAGAATATCAAGATTATTAAGCGACTTTTCCTGAGAGCAGAGGCGGCATTATCAATTCGATAGGGGCTATAATTTGTATTAACAACCCAAAGTGGTGAAAGACAATTCTAAATTGCTCTGAAAAACATGTCGAATAAACACTAGAATTTGTGAACATGACAATACGTTTTAAAATATACATTCATGGTATATGTAATACAGATGTGTTTTCAATATCCAGTGTAAGTTATCATATTATTGAACATTGTTCGACTATAGGTAAATTGTGTGATAATATGTTATATATTGTCACAAAGTGTATAGTTGTTAGTATTTTTAAAAGTTCTATTGAATAGCGTTAAAGGATGTTGTGGAGTCTAGATGTTTGTGTTCTTTTTTTTGCACTGTGGACAAGGAGGGGAAGTATGGCATCATTAACGATGGAATCATAACACATTGTAACTGCATGTTTGTACAATATATATAGCAGTTAATATTTGTATTAATTCTCAGTAAACTTCATGATAATATAATTTAAAATTTTCATGCAAAATGTAATATATTTTGAATGATAAAAAGCATAATTTTTTGTAATCTTAATTTAGTAAAAGGATAAAAAAACAAAGGTGAGGGATATTTCATGTCAGCTCATAGATAAACGTGTAAATGTATGCGAAATGTAAATTCATTGTTGTCTGTGGAGGACCGCTAAGGCGTCTTTTATTGTATTAATTCATTGCAATGTTTTAAACTAAAAATGAGAATGTATGGAGTATATAAAACTGTTAAAGTACATGTTCAACATTGTGTGAGTCGCAACTTTTTTGAGTATAATAATAACAATATCGTGAAATGTGGGGGGGAAGTCATAGTATTGTAAGGATAGCTTGTGTACCCCCAACATCATCCCCAAACACGCAACACACTAAACCACGTTTATATTATGAAAAAAAAAAACAGTAATGAAGCACTGGTATTTTGCAGTAGTGTGTTAGAATATGTAGTTAGGTGTATATCAGAGATCATTATGAATAGTGTTACTTATGGACCGGAACACACCCACTGATAATGTTACTTATAGAGACCGATAAAGAGAACACACCCACTGATAATGTTAATTAGTGGACCGGAAACACAACCACTGATAATGTTACATAGTAGACCGGGAACACACCCACTGATAATGGTTACTTAGTGGACCGGCAACACACCCAATGATAATGTTACTTAGTGGAACCGAACACACCCACTTGATAATGAGAACTTAGTGGACCGAACACACCCACGATAATGTTACTTTAGTGGACCGGAACACACCCACTGATAAGTTACTTAGTGGAACCGAAACACACCCACAGATAATGTTACTTTAGTGACCGGAACACACCCACTGATAAAGTTACTTTTAGTGGCCACGGAACACACCCACGATAATGTTACTTAGTGGACAGGAACACACCCACAGAAATGTTACTTAGGGACCGGAACACACCCACTGATAATGTTACTTAGTGTAACCGAACACAGCTCCACTGATAATTTTACTTAGTGACCGTAACACACCCACTGAATAATGTTACTTATGGACTGGAACACACCCACTGATAATGTACTAGTGGACCGCAACACACCCACTGAGATAATGTTACTTAGAGGACGCGGAACACACCCACTGAGTAATGCCTTCCTTTTTATATATATTTATATCACATTTATATTACTAACAATCTATGTATATAGTAATAACTGTTTTAAAATAATATATAAAAAAAATGTTTACAAATACTTTTACTTTCAGTGCTATCAACTCACTAATAATGATTATCACACATTTTCAGATTTCAATAACCCATCTCACTATTTCTACTAATATCATAAAAGGGATGATCAGGACTGAAATTTTGGATAAAAATATTCTGTTCCACTTCCTCGATCAATATCACCACAACACCCCTCTAAAAACCCAATATCCCTGCTTCCAACTCTCCGATCCACTTTTCTCGATATTAATAAATAAAAGGTTTGAGCTACCCTCCATCTCCCCCCCTACCACCCCCACCACCCACTTTCCAACTCCCATACCCTCTAAGCCAAATATTCCTGCTCCCCCATCTCTTGGATCAAGACCTCCCTCTCCAACTACCCCCCAAAAAAATTCATCTCCAATGAAAAACTTTTTCTCATATCAATAATACAAAGATTTACCTCCACTTCTGATCAAATTTTGAGTCCTCCTATTCAGATCAAAACAAGTATCGTCTTCACATGCATAACTCACCCCTTACTCAGCGGTCATGACGTCACGTTATGACCTCACACAGACAAACAGGAATTGATCAAGCTAAGGTCACTCTGTGTCCCTTTATAAACTTAAAATCAACCAAGTACTTTTCTTCTTGTTAACTTAAAGGAATAAACATTGGATAACACAATATTTTCCCATTTTAAAGTATTAATTTTCTTTCATTACATCAATTACTCACAATGTACATTTCATATTCAACGATGAAAACAATACACATTTTCACTCTAAACCAGATAACCCAAATAATTTCCTCACTTTCGTTAATACCCACAAAAATCCACATTTTTTTTACATAATACAACAAAAGATTCACTTGTCAGTCTCCTCAAGTCTAGACATCTGCCGAGCAATGACTGCCCAGCGAAACTTATCTGATTTACCTTCTCAGATCTCAGATACCTTTACAGACCTCAGGCAGAACCCACCAATGTATACTCTTCTCTCTCTACCTCAACACCAACACTCATTTCTACCATAGAGAGAATTTAAGCCTTGATATGCTTACTCAATCCAATCTTTTAAAATATATTCACACATAAGAACATAAGAACATAAGAAAGGAGGAACACTGCAGGAGACCTGCTGGCCCATACTAGGCAGGTCCGTCACAATTCATCCCACTAACAAAACATTTGCCCAACCCAATTTTCAATGCCACCCAAGAAATAAGCTCTGATGTGAAAGTCCCACTCAAATCCAACCCCTCCCACTCATGTACTTATCCAACCTAGATTTGAAACTACCCAAAGCCCACCTCAATAACCCAACAAGGTATGACTGTATCCACTCATCAACTACCCTATTTCCAAACCAATACTTTCCTATGTCCTTTCTAAATCTAAACTTATCTAATAATAAATCCATTACTGCGGGTTTCTCTCTTAGAGAGACAACCTCAAACCTTGATTAATAACCCCTTATGTCTTGAAGATAACCAGGTGTCTTGAAGGCAACCAGGGTTTTGAAGATAACCAGGGTCTTGAAAGTTAACAAAGTTGTAAACAGGGTCTTGAGATAGCTAGGGTCTTGAAGACAACCAAGGTGACTTGAAGACTACCAGGGATCTGAAGACAAACGTTTCTTGAAGACTACCAGGGGGCTTGAAAGACATCCAGGGTCTTGAAGACCACCAGGGTTCTTGAAGACAACATTGGATCTAGGGAAGACAATAGGGGTTTTTGAAGACTACCATGGTCTTGAATACAATTAGCGGTTTTGAAGACTACCAGGGTCTTGAAGACAACCATGGTTCTTGAAACAATTAGGGGGTTTTGAAGAATATCTGGAGTCCATGAAGACGACCGGGTCTAGAAGACACTGGGGGACTTGAATCCATCCAGGGGTATTGAAGACATCCAGAGGTCTGAAGAAATGAAGGTTCTTGACGACTACCAGGTTCTTGAAGTAATAAGGGGGTTTTGAAGACAACCAGGAGTCTTGAAGACTACCAGGAGTCATTAAAGACAATTTGGGGTTTTGAAGACTACCAGGGGTCTTGAAGACAACCAAGGGTCTTGAAGACAATTAGGGGTTTTGAAGACTACCCGGAGTCTTGAAGACAACCGTGGGTCTTGAAGACTACGGGGGTCCGTGAAGCCATCCAGGTGTCTTGGAAGACATCCATGGTCTTATTTCGTAGCAAGAGGAGTCTTGCTAGAACACTTTCAGTAATGCGGGGAGGATGCAACATGCCGCAATATTCTACAATTCGCCGACGATAATTACAAGATCAAACTTGTGAAAAATATAATCATTTATTATGAAAGCGCCGACAAGGGGATTCGAATAATTAAAATAGAGGTACTTGATATATTTGAATGTATTTTTTAATGTGCTCTTACTTGTGCAAAAATTAAATATTGTGCTCTTACGTGTTGCAAAAAAATTAAATGAGAATTTATAGACAAATTAGAAAAGTGCTAACGACGAGAGCAGGACACATCTGAATATTTTTTGCTGTCTTGCTGCTGTCTTTGTTATTATTTGAAATATTCTGGGTTTTTTTCATGGTGGTGACGAGAAGGAAATAAATGGAAGAAGCAGTAGTGGGGAAGGCGGCTCAGCAGTCTCTCCAAGATGCCGCCTTTTCACACCTATGTGTGAAATTTCGCACCTATCAGATATGACCCTTCCGGTCCATTCCGCCGCTGACCCGCGAGCCCGCTCCGGCCCGCGCGCCCGCCCCACCCCGTCCGCCCGCGCCGCCCCTGCAGCGCCTTCTTCAGCGTCCGCCGATGCGCCCCTATTCTTTTCTCCCGAATTTTTATTCCTATTTTTTTTCGATTTGTTTTAATTTCATTTTTTGTGCTTCACATCTCCTCGGATCAACACCCTCCCCCACACCCCCCACCACCCACTTCCATCTCCCATACCCTCAATGTCCAATAATCCTGCCTACATCCCTTGGATCAAGAACCTCCCCTCCAAAAAATCATCCCAATATTTTCGATTTTTTTTCTATTTTCTTGTAATCCTCTAACTCCTCGAAACAACACCTTCTCTCTACCCACCACCTCCCCACTTTCACCCCAGTCCCAAAATCCCTTCTTCACCTCCTTCGGATCAACACCCTCACCCCCCACACCTCCCACCATCCCACTTCCACTCACATACCCTCGTATGTCCAAATATTCCGCACTGCTTCCTAGATCAATTTTTTGGGTTCCCCCTATGGGGTAAACATTCAAAATGGACTCCCCTCCTATGGGGCATGTCCCACCATGGTACTATCTCATAAATAACACAGGTTGAAACAAGTGTGATGTCACGTGATAACCATCCATGACGTCCCACTACCCTAGGGTAACCACCCCCTATGATGCTTTTCTCTTGTTTCCTTAAATGGATCAAAAAATCAGGTCTAAACAAGTATCCTTACTCTTATTGACTTAAAACACATGTAACATCACGTTGATTGACCTCACACACACACACACAGGCTGAATCTTGTCGACCAAACATTAACTTAAACTGCAGGATAACACTAATACACAATATTTTCATTTATTTATTATACAACCAATACACAACATTTCATATACATTTCTGGTAATACAACATGGGAATCACTCTATTCTCCTACGTTTAGATGGAATATCAGCGTGTCCATAAGCCAAGGATTTTTTTTTTATATTTTATTTAAAAGCAACATGCACATAAACCATAATAAGAAAAAAACACAAGCCGACAATTAGCAAATCAAGAAACCGTGGCAGACAATGTCAATACACACACACAAAAAAAAAAACAAAATATATTTTAACACATTGATTTTAAAAATTCTACTAAAATAAACCCAACAAGTTTACGGAAAAAACATACCGACTACTAAACAAAACGTCGGAGTCATTATAAAACATGTGGGAATAAATCCTATAATCATGTATATATGTATATACATACACATGCACATATACACATGCAAGTATGTGCACATGTGTTCTTACAGAACAGACTGGATTATACACGAAAAAATACACAAAAAGACTTATCACTAAATAAACTAAATATATAACATCCATGACAGAAGTGGCAGACAATGTCAGGTACACACAAAATACATTTTAACACATTGATATAACAAAATTTACTACTGAAATAATCCAACATTTATTGAAAAAAAAAAACATACCGACTATCCAAAACAAACAGTCGGAGTCATTAATAAAAACATTAGAATAAGTCCTTCAATCATATATATATGTATATATATAATCACATTGCATATACACACATACGTGTATGTGCACGTGTTCGTACAGAACAAACTGGGGTTTTACATAGAAATAAAACGCCTAATTACTATAACCAAATAAACTAAAAATATATTACATCCAATAATAGAAAGTATACCTAAGACCATTGGTTCCCACAAACACACCCTACACCACACACAAAGTTAATGTTACCGATAACACTCAGTTATATAATATGACCTTCCATACCAAATGAAGGGTTATATATAAACCCCATAAATACTTATATATTCTCGTACATAGTTCATACTGTACCCCTTTCGAAAACGATAAAAAAAAAAAACGTATGACAAGGATAAAAGATATCATCAGGAATTTCGAATATATAAAACATTCCTCACATATACATATGAATATAACCCCGTATATAAAATGGTTCATTATAACTATAAAAGAAAAAACAGAAAATCACATACAACTTTTAACCTGTGGTTTTACAAAATTCATAGGTCAACATACCCCGGAGCCCCCGAAGGGGCTCCCTGCAAATAAACTTTACCCACATCTAAACACCTGACAAACCAGTCACCCTTCCTCATCAGGCTTCCAATCACTCCAAGAGGACACACCACTGAAGAGACCAACCCCTTGCCTCTCACCCCGTCACCAAGTGGAGTAAGACGTTCAACAGTATTCCACGATATCCCGTCCGGAAACTAATTACCCGCCTTCCCCAATAATTGTTTGAACCCTACACGCTGTCCCTATAAAAACACCCGCCAACGCTTTTATCCTAATGTTTCCCTCCACCTCGCTCATCCCCCAAGAAACATACAATTAATCAACTCTTACGTATCAGATAGCCCTCCCCACCTCGTATGGGCCACCCCTCCCATATCTAACAATAAAGGCCACTAAGGGGTGAATATCTGACCCCCCCCCCAATAAAAAGGAAAAGCCCTCTTCAACCACAAACTTACCACCTCCAAAGCTGAGCAAAAAGATACGACATGAAAGACTTTTCAACTTCCCCACAAAAACCGCATGACGCTTCTCACAAACCGCATTCGTCTGTTAGACCTCTTTCGATGCCTAACGTCCCCATAAGAAATCTATATACTAATTCCCTCTCTCTCCTGATTCTTATTTACTAAATTCCACCCATATCACTCTCCAATCATATTCGGGATACACTGGCATCCCCTGCATTGATTCCTGACGACTACCCCACACCCACCAACCGTTTTTACCTTGATTTTTAACATTGCGAACCTTTTAACATAAACCTCAACATATCTTCACACTCCATCTAGTCCCTGCCACCCCACCATTTGCGGATATCCCCCATCACCTCCCCCACCCGAATACCTCTTTTCCCCGCTGCCCGAATATACCTCTGCTTCACATATAGCCCTTCACCCTAGACCCTAATGCCATCAATCCCAATCCTCCCTGTCCTTAACCGCAGTCATTACACATCTTTGCCCAACCAACGCCTCACAAAACTCCCACACATACTAAGGACTCTTCTTGTAATTCCATAATATCCTGACTTCGTAAAGGAATAACTTTCAGCCACTCCCCACACGTTTACAATAAATCAGCGTATTTACCACCACAACCCTTTGATGCAAGGTTACGTCCCCCCGTCCCATAGACTCCTGAGCCTACTCAAAGACTCTTCCATACCATTTCTTAATTAACCTACCGGCTCTCCTGTGCATCTTCCAAATACAAAATCCCACTAAAACTTAGCCTTTCTACATTTATCCAGCAAACTCCTCCCACACGGTCCCGCTACCCCAAGCGCCTACCACCACAACCGTGATTTCTGCTTATTAACTCTCATCCCATAGCATTCCCCAAAAATCCGAAGTACCCCTTCCACTTTACTTAAATATTTTCTTCTATCTCATTAAGTAAAACAGTTGTTAACACCTCATAACCTAGCAATTATTCCCACGAAAGCCTCCACTCTCCCCATCCTTCCCACCGCACCATCAACCAAGCACATAGAAAGATTCTTCATAGGCAAGCAAAAGTATTTGGGAGAGTGGACTCCCCTGCCTTAAACCCCCCCCAATGCTTACAGGACTACCCAACATACCATTTTACCTGTACTCTCATCGATCATCCACATACAATGTTCTCAGCCATCCCACCACCCTCCCTCCTAAACACCATTCTCACCTTACTTCTCAATCAAAAATTCCCTAGCCACAATTATCATAAGCATTCCCTCCCAATCCAACCTAGAAATACCTCCTTACTAAAACCCCAAGGAAATTCCCTAATACGTCCATGACCTACCCGCAACTCCTCCCTGGATTCCAAACTGTCCCCCATGGTATCACCGACCCCATACCTTCATCATTCCTATTTACCCAAAAATTTCGCAAAAACCTTGTAATCTGCGCACATCAAGATATTGCTGCTGGTAAGCATCAACTCTCTTCCTCCCCCTCTGCTTTGGCACCACAACATGACACCCATACTTTGCGATGTGCCCAACTTCCCACCAAGTTTAATAATGATCCAATATCCTAACAAAGCATTGCCTAAAACACCCCCAATGTGCTCTATAAAAATCATTTGTATAGCCGACTTATCCCCGGGTTTTCCCTGGTACTCATCCAAAAACTGCCTCTTCCCACCCAAACCTCACTTATACCAACCCTCCAACCCACTCAATCCTGCTCACTTAAAACACTATGGAAACCCCCCTTCAAAAAATCCCTCCAGGAACACCCTCCCTCCAAGCTCCATTTCTCGCCTAAACCAACTATCAGCATAGAGACTCATACTTTCGTATTTGATAGTACCCGACCCTCTGGATACCTCCCCACCCCATGGCTTTGTCTCCAATTGAGAATGGTGGTTTACACTCTGTCGGTCCCGAAATTTACGTAAAACAAACCCGGAACGCTTATCACCCACCATACACCTCGAACCCCGCTCTAACCCTAATTGCCTCACCTATCATTTGTGGAATTCACTATTCCGACTCGAAGACTGCCATAACCATCCCTTCCTTCCACCTCCCCCGACAAAACAGTCTTCCAACTGTCCTCGCGATAAATTTTGTCAACCCAAAACCCCCTCACCGTCTTCTCGTCCCCTAATCTTAAAAAAAAAAATCGCTATATCAGGTTTTGTCCTGCCATTTCACCACAATCGAACAGATCTACCTCCCTGTCCCTAGCTCCCAAAAATGCAACCACCAATCACTGAGAAAAAAGGCCCTCCCCCTCCTCCTTAAGAGCCCTTACATTTAATTCCAGTACCCAGAATAAATACGCACCACTCTATCCCACATCAGATCTGCTTTACCGCCCTGTGATCAGAAAACCCCACATCGAAGATTGAGCACCCTCACAACATCTATACCCAGCTAATATAGATTTTGTCCCAATCGGCCTCATATCCCCTACGGACGAAACGTGTGCTCCACGAGTTATCGCCCCCTCCCACCACATCAACAACCCCAATATCTCGCAATACATCCTCATGACACCACACACACCCGCCCCTCTCGGTTATGACATCACCACTCCGAACACACAAATCCAAACACCTCCTATTACTGTTATAGCAGGCTAACCCTCTCAAGTGATACAGCAAGTACCTCCCTGACAAAATCTACGTTTTAACCTGTAATACTAATTGCTGGCATGTAACCTCCTACGAAACTAGCTCGACTCTCACCCCAACACCATCCACTCCTCACGACCCTCCCAACCCCCCCCCCTTCCCAACGATGACACGCAAGTGGCTGGTCTCTTTACTGCGCCACTGCTACCCCCCCCTTTCAATTGCAACCACTGGTAACATACATCCGAATCCTATTCACCCGCAACTCACGTAACCAGAGCCCTGTTATATGCTCTTGCAAAACAAATGTCGACATCAAACCACGGAAAAAACACATCCAACCAACTTTCTTGACCTCAGCTTAAGTCGCATTAACATGTAATCGTTGACACATCTGAATTTATAGAAGGGCGGCTTCCCCAATGCCGCTGGTTTACCACTGCACTTTTTACATTACGTTTTCCCGTTTCCTACTCGAGTTTTGCCTGTGAGTCACCTCTCCCCTCCCTCTCCCACTGTGCAACTCAGGCGCACCTCTACCACTATCACGCTGACTATGCATCGGCTCCACACCTGCTGCCCGATGTACTTCATCCGCCGCCTGCTTGCCTCCGGGTAATGTCTTGTCTATCTCCTGACGCAGCAGTTCTTTTCCTAGAACTGTGCCACTTACACACTTCTCACTCATCAGGCGAATCCGTCCTGATGAACCCCACGACCACCACACGCTCCAGTCCTTTCTTACTCAAGTCTTCCTCCACGATTTGTTGTCCCTCCAGCGCTTCGTCCTCACATAAACTAGGTCACCTTTGCACAGAGCTCCTCCCCATCCAGAAAATCCTTGAATCACATCCGCCAATGAACCATCCTGGTCCGAATCTATCCTGACAAAGACTCCTCAGATGTCACCTTCGACTCCCCCGACGCCCCTGAGGTGACACACGTCCTCCGCCTCCTCCACCCTCCCGTTCTACCTCCTCGCACGCAGAGGTCATTCCCCGGCCTCGCGAGGGACAAGAGCTCAGCACCAAATCACACGGCTGCTGAATCACAATAGAGTTCCCAGAACTCGAAGGGGCCTGCCTCCTAGGACACTGGCGCCATGTGCTCATAAGAGCTAACTCAGACGACAAGTTTTCCTCTGACCCAGCAAAGGTACACATAAACCTGTGTTCTTATAACCGGTCATCGAAACAAATGATGGTATAACCTTTTGTTAAAAGACATTTTAAGGGGGTAAGAACGCCCCGCAGCCATTCATACAGACCATGCCCTCCACACCACCATGGTTGCAGAATGCACTGTCCAATAACTGCTAAAAACTCCTGTAGGCCATATGCCGTGGCCTCGAAGGGTACATTTCGTACATTCTCCCATGTGAAGTACTTAGATACGTCAGTTAAACGCAATCCATCGCTGAATTCACACGCATGCGTTTTTCCTGGAATTGCTCGACAATTCTTGTGTAGAAGCCGGCTCGTACAAATTTCACGAAGATTCTTGTCAAACCATTAAGAGCGACGCCATACAATTCCTCATTGGGAATACCATATGTATCCCTGATGATGCTAGGGAGAAGGACGTTCATCATATCTCCACTTAACGTACCACGAACCAGCTCAATGCAGATAGTATTTATTCTCCGTCCTGTACGTTCCGCCATTTTGATATCCAAGTGAAAACACGTAAAATGCGCGAAAGCCAACTCAATCAGGAGCGACTGCACAGCACGTCCGCACGGCCCAATAGCGATGCGAACAATTAAGCCAAGGATTGATTAGTATTCAAGTGATATCTTTTACTATCAAAGGCTGATAAGCCTCTCTTGTTAATCCTTACTGTACATATTTCACCTTTTACATTACTTATAGACTTACACGTGAATAATTCCCTATCTACATTAGTTAAAACATTCTTGTATCTTGCATGAGTTAATAATGGCATAAAATGTGAAGGGATACCCTTGGCTCTGCTGACAGTAGTTGATCTTTCAGCAATCTTTGCAGTCATTGACCTCATCGCTCTAGGGCCGTGAGGTTGTGCTACGCCTTGCTCCTGCATTCGTCACTCAACCTTGGTGGAGGACGGACATTGGCGGTTGAGCTAGCACCTGTTGGTAGCACTGAGTGATTTTCACAAAATGGCGCAGGTTATCAGGCGGAGAATCAACACTTGTGTGATTGAAGTGTTGAAAGGAACGGTTTATCAAACCAATGCTTCTGTTATGCTGCCTGCCATACTACGGGATACCTACTGCATCAACAACGACGATCTGTATGGTATTGCCTTAAATGGAGCAACAAGGATCTTTGTGAAATTTGTTACGGCTGCGACTATACAGGAGGTGGAAAAATACCAAGACGTGTGTAGAAGGTGAATCCTGGTTTAGAAGTACGAATGAGGGACGATCCCAGTATTATACTTGTGTAAAGTACGGAATGTCCCCATTTGAATCGGATTAAGAAGATATAAAAGCAACATGTCAATGAGTATGGTGTTATAACACAGCATCAGTTGGAAGGGGTCTGATGAAATATGGCTGGACTGCGTGAGGGCTTCTTTACACCTCAAAATGTCCCTTTGCGCAAATCTATACCTATCATATTGACACAGATGACTATTAGAACACATGTATATGTACCAAATGCGGGGCAAGAGCTGAACCTGTAGACTGTGTGACTTTAGATCATATGGCTGCAAAATGTGTCCATCGTCGATCGACACCTGATAAATATGAGAGGGGAAGGATTTGGGGAAGAGAGAGAGGTGGACGACCCAGTCTACAGGGGAGCATCTTCAAGATCAATAGAACAGGGAATGAAATCTTGGAGACAATGCTGAATAATGTGCAACATTACCGAGGTCTCTCAGGTTATTGAGAATATGCGTATGGAGGATGAGGTGGATACGATGGAATTGGGTAGTCGGTTAAGGGACTGGCTACAATAACACTGTTATTCAAGAATTCTTGGTAATCATAATGAGGACGGGACACTAACGGCAGGTGTCGGATGGAAACTTATAGGTGAGGAAGGAATTCAAGAGGTGGTAATTGGGTGATGGGGATATGCAATCAAAGAGGATTAGTGAGTTGTGGTTGAAGTACACAACGTAGAATGTGAAGAAGAGTGAATGCACATAGTAGAGGCATCACGAAGAGAGAAGGCAGGGCTCAGATATGATGATGTCCTCACTACCAGCGCAACGAACTGGTAAGAACTATCATGGAAGAGCAAAAAAAAAGTAAACAGGGGGGGGGGAAAGGTCAAGAGGAAAGTGAGGCAAAGAAAGACAATGTGAAAAAGATTGATCAGCAAAAACGTAAGAAACGCAAGGATATCGGTTCGATGGGTATGCCACCGATAGCATTTTTTAAGTGTCTAACATTAAATGTTAATGCCTAGGCTGATGAAAGCGTAAGATATTTAGTGATTTTTTTAGATACTTGGAATACAAGTAATATTTTTACAAGAGCATAATTTTAGGTATGAAGGGATTGTTTGTTAGATGGATTATAAAGTTTAATGCTGGGTTTCTGAGAAGCTTAAGGAGGTGCTGCAGTTTTAATAAGCTGAGACCAGTCCTTTTCCAATTGTTACATTGGAAGAAGGGGAGAGGTAGGTAAGCGAGGGTGGATGGGACATGGGGTGGGTACGTGAGTTTTTGAGACTGTATACAATGCCGGCGGACAGTATAGACGTGGTTAAAGAGGAATTTGTAAGGGACAACTAATATATCATATGCGGTTTCCTGTTTAATTCATAATTGGAGGGATTAGGAATAGTGTGATACTAGAAAAAGATGTGACTGAGGGGTGCATGTGTGTTGTGTTTTGGGGCCCTACAGGATGTTTTAGGGGAGCAGGGTCAGGCTTCGCAGATGTAGTGAGGGGGGGAGGGGTGAACGTGGAGCATACTTATGTAGGATTGGATAATGCGGCACTACTAGATCGTATTTATGCTTCTCCCTGGGGTTTACAGGTTTGTTAATACAGAAAACTATTAAATGCAAGTTTTTTCAGAACATAGAGGAGTGGTCCGTGGATTTGGATGGGAGGATTAACCAAAGCGTTAACATGATTATTGGAAACTTAATGTGAGATTGTTAGATGAGCTGTAGGACGGTGATAGTTTTTGTGATGGTGGACTAAGGAGTGACCCAAGGAGAAAAGTAGGTGAATAACTAACGATGGTGGGAGGAATATACTAAACCAGTAATCAAAAATTTTTATATGAGAAAGGAAAAGGAGGTAAGTCAATGGAAATGAGGCTTACAGTAGATTATTTGGAAGGGCAGTTGAAATAGTGCTATGAAGGGTTTAGTGGGTTTAATCCAGTACAATATATTGAGGCATTAAGCGCAAATGTTGGGAAATGCAGAATGCAAGATTGATGGTGAGAGAATGAGAGGTGGAATTGAAGATGATTAATGGGAGATAATCCGTCGCCTGTGTTATTGCCGGCGATTAAGACGCGACAGAAGACATTGACTATGAGAACGTTGGTACGTACATACGGATGTGGAGGTATACGATGGGACAGAGGGTTAGTAGACACGGAAAGTAATGGTGTTTTATGCTGATAAGTGGTTTGAGATATATATGAGAGGGGGAAACAGTAAGGTAGCAGATATGAAATTATAGAGAAGGGGATACTGAGAAACCAAGAGTCCAGCAGATAGAGCGATATAGAAGGACTAAGATGAATAGGAAGTGTGGACGGCTTTTAAAAGGATTGAGTGCGGAAAGCACATGGGATAGATGGAATCCTAAATTAATTTTATTTGAAGCAACTGGAAGTCAGGAAGGAATTCTTTGTGGCAGTTGTGATGTAATGAAGGATAGGAATCATGAGTCTAACACAAGGACAGGTGTAGTAGGTTATGGTTCCAAAGGGTAAGTACAGAATAGCATTGCCTAGATATAGATGTTTATCATTAATGTGTGGGATTATAAATTGTTTTGCCAGGGTTTAGGGTAATAGATTGCGTAAAGTAATTGGAAGGTTTATAGATGGGGGACTGATGGGTGTGCCATGGCGAACAATGTTAAGCGGCATGGGAGGAGTAAAGGGATATATAGAGGATCGTAGGATGGATGGCGGAGGTGTTCTTGCTTGGATTGGAAGGCGGCTTATATTGTGTAGAGAGATGTAGACATTATTGATGATTAGAAGAGATGGTTTTTGTGAGAAAATATGTGCAGTGGGCGAAACTTTTATATAGAGGTGCAGAAAAACGAGTGCAAATAACTGGAAGGTGAGGGAAATGAGTTATATGGTAGGGGGCGAGGCAGGATGCCCCATGTCCAGATCCATTTGCATGTCTGCATGACCCATTATATTAAGTTGATAAATGTGAGGAATAAGTGAGGGGGGTTAAGACTAGGGGTGCTACGGGTTATAGTTGGTTATGTGGATGACACGACGGTCTGTAGTGGGGGAGAGGAGGGGTTAAGAATTAAGCAGAAAATTTTGAAATATTTAGTGGAGCATACAGGTATGAGTGTTAATAGTGAAAATCGATATACTGGGGTGGGTCAAGGGTGAATGGAAACTGGGAAAAAAGTATGGATGGCAGGATACAGCAATAAAAATTTGTGGATTACTGTAGCAGGAGGGGTCAGCGCAGGGGCTAGTGAGGCCAAATTAAAAGGGTATTGCAAAGAGTAATGGCTTAGTTTAAGGGGAATAAGAACGAGTTTTGACTTACAACAGAGAGTCATGTAGTTAATACACTCATTTATCGTAAATTGTGGGCAACGTGGCTGTGGTGTACCCCCTTGTGCCGATAGATGTGCGGCAAGTGCAAAGGAAAATGTTCTGAATTTTTATTTGGGTGATATGGTTGTTCATTGGTCTGAGGCAGACGTATGTTAATGACACCGCTGGCAAAGGGGTTTAGGTTTAATTCCTTTGGGTACAGACTGAAGAGCTAGTACTGAAGCATTGTATGCAGAGAGTCGGATGGGGAACGTGGTGTCCGAGTGAGGGATGTGATGGAAGATGTGAGGCGTGGTGGTGGTAGCAGGACTTAGATGAGTGTATGATATGTTGGAGAATACTTATTACAATAAGAAATCCGAAAATTGTAACGGCGTGTGTTTTTTGGGAGGTTGGTACATTCAAGAGGTGTTGTACGTAGAGACTCTGTATTTTCCAGTTATATAATTGGACACGAATCATGGGAGACTCATAAGTTTACTGTGAAGTCAAGGGTGAGGTAAGACGGATGTAATAGTTTTTACGTTAGGGATCTTGCCAACTAAGTACGACTGTATCAGATGGGAATTTTGCAGTCTCAATGTTGTGTTTTGTGTGGGGGGGAGGAAACAGCATATACATGTGTGTAATTCTGTGAGCATATCGAGAGGACCACGCGACGTCCTATGTTTCGCAGTGTTGGATATGTGGTGGAGTGGGTTACTGGTATTAATGGGCGAGGGCAGTGAGTTTGGATATAGAGGGGAGTGGGAGATAGTGTGGAAGGGCCGTCAATGTATTTAGTGGCAGATTATATCTATATATCGGTGGCGTAGTGAGGAGTGGGGAAGTGGGGTGGGAGGTGGGGGGGGAGGTGGGGGGATTAGGTGGGGGGTAAGGGTGGGGGGCTATGCACGAACAGGGCTTTAAGCAAGTACATTTCTATAAAACAAAGTGTATAAATGAGGTAGTGTATGGATGTAGATGGGCTATAGATTGTATTCCGGTATCGTATAGAGGTATGACTGTGAGAGGGTTGCCGATTTTAGAGTTGTAATGGCCTTGGGTGACTGGTCTTGAAAAGGTGGGGGAGAATGAATTACATGGATGTAGAATATCAAGATTATTAAGCGACTTTTCCTGAGAGCAGAGGCGGCATTATCAATTCGATAGGGGCTATAATTTGTATTAACAACCCAAAGTGGTGAAAGACAATTCTAAATTGCTCTGAAAAACATGTCGAATAAACACTAGAATTTGTGAACATGACAATACGTTTTAAAATATACATTCATGGTATATGTAATACAGATGTGTTTTCAATATCCAGTGTAAGTTATCATATTATTGAACATTGTTCGACTATAGGTAAATTGTGTGATAATATGTTATATATTGTCACAAAGTGTATAGTTGTTAGTATTTTTAAAAGTTCTATTGAATAGCGTTAAAGGATGTTGTGGAGTCTAGATGTTTGTGTTCTTTTTTTTGCACTGTGGACAAGGAGGGGAAGTATGGCATCATTAACGATGGAATCATAACACATTGTAACTGCATGTTTGTACAATATATATAGCAGTTAATATTTGTATTAATTCTCAGTAAACTTCATGATAATATAATTTAAAATTTTCATGCAAAATGTAATATATTTTGAATGATAAAAAGCATAATTTTTTGTAATCTTAATTTAGTAAAAGGATAAAAAAACAAAGGTGAGGGATATTTCATGTCAGCTCATAGATAAACGTGTAAATGTATGCGAAATGTAAATTCATTGTTGTCTGTGGAGGACCGCTAAGGCGTCTTTTATTGTATTAATTCATTGCAATGTTTTAAACTAAAAATGAGAATGTATGGAGTATATAAAACTGTTAAAGTACATGTTCAACATTGTGTGAGTCGCAACTTTTTTGAGTATAATAATAACAATATCGTGAAATGTGGGGGGGAAGTCATAGTATTGTAAGGATAGCTTGTGTACCCCCAACATCATCCCCAAACACGCAACACACTAAACCACGTTTATATTATGAAAAAAAAAAACAGTAATGAAGCACTGGTATTTTGCAGTAGTGTGTTAGAATATGTAGTTAGGTGTATATCAGAGATCATTATGAATAGTGTTACTTATGGACCGGAACACACCCACTGATAATGTTACTTATAGAGACCGATAAAGAGAACACACCCACTGATAATGTTAATTAGTGGACCGGAAACACAACCACTGATAATGTTACATAGTAGACCGGGAACACACCCACTGATAATGGTTACTTAGTGGACCGGCAACACACCCAATGATAATGTTACTTAGTGGAACCGAACACACCCACTTGATAATGAGAACTTAGTGGACCGAACACACCCACGATAATGTTACTTTAGTGGACCGGAACACACCCACTGATAAGTTACTTAGTGGAACCGAAACACACCCACAGATAATGTTACTTTAGTGACCGGAACACACCCACTGATAAAGTTACTTTTAGTGGCCACGGAACACACCCACGATAATGTTACTTAGTGGACAGGAACACACCCACAGAAATGTTACTTAGGGACCGGAACACACCCACTGATAATGTTACTTAGTGTAACCGAACACAGCTCCACTGATAATTTTACTTAGTGACCGTAACACACCCACTGAATAATGTTACTTATGGACTGGAACACACCCACTGATAATGTACTAGTGGACCGCAACACACCCACTGAGATAATGTTACTTAGAGGACGCGGAACACACCCACTGAGTAATGCCTTCCTTTTTATATATATTTATATCACATTTATATTACTAACAATCTATGTATATAGTAATAACTGTTTTAAAATAATATATAAAAAAAATGTTTACAAATACTTTTACTTTCAGTGCTATCAACTCACTAATAATGATTATCACACATTTTCAGATTTCAATAACCCATCTCACTATTTCTACTAATATCATAAAAGGGATGATCAGGACTGAAATTTTGGATAAAAATATTCTGTTCCACTTCCTCGATCAATATCACCACAACACCCCTCTAAAAACCCAATATCCCTGCTTCCAACTCTCCGATCCACTTTTCTCGATATTAATAAATAAAAGGTTTGAGCTACCCTCCATCTCCCCCCCTACCACCCCCACCACCCACTTTCCAACTCCCATACCCTCTAAGCCAAATATTCCTGCTCCCCCATCTCTTGGATCAAGACCTCCCTCTCCAACTACCCCCCAAAAAAATTCATCTCCAATGAAAAACTTTTTCTCATATCAATAATACAAAGATTTACCTCCACTTCTGATCAAATTTTGAGTCCTCCTATTCAGATCTAAACAAGTAACGTCTTCACATGCATAACGTCACCCCTTACTCAGCGGTCAGTGACGTCACGTGATGACCTCACACAGACCAACAGGATTGATCAAGCTAGGTCACTCTGTGTCCCTTTATTAACTTAAAATCAACCAAGTTACTTTTCTTCTTGTTAACTTAAAGGAAGTAAACATTGGATAACACTAATATTTTCCATTTTAAAGTATTACATTTTCTTCATTACATCAATTCTCACTAATGTACATTTCATATTCAACATTGGAAAACATTACACATTTTCACTCTTAACCAGGATAACCCAAATAATTCCTCACTTTCGTTAATACCCACAAAAATCCACATTTTTTTTACATAATACAACAAAAGATTCACTTGTCAGTCTCCTCAAGTCTAGACATCTGCCGAGCAATGACTGCCCAGCGAAACTTATCTGATTTACCTTCTCAGATCTCAGATTACCTTTACAGACCTCAGGTCAGACCCACCAAGTAAACTCTTCTCTCTCTACCTCAACACCAACACTCATTTCTACCATAGAGAGAATTTAAGCCTTGATATGCTTACTCAATCCAATCTTTTAAAATATATTCACACATAAGAACATAAGAACATAAGAAAGGAGGAACACTGCAGGAGACCTGCTGGCCCATACTAGGCAGGTCCTTTACAATTCATCCCACTAACAAAACATTTGCCCAACCCAATTTTCAATGCCACCCAAGAAATAAGCTCTGATGTGAAAGTCCCACTCAAATCCAACCCCTCCCACTCATGTACTTAACCAACTTAGATTTTGAAACTACCCAAAGCCCACCTCAATAACCCAACAAGGTATGACTGTATCCACTCATCAACTACCCTATTTCCAAACCAATACTTTCCTATGTCCTTTCTAAATCTAAACTTATCTAATTTAAATCCATTACTGCGGGTTCTCTCTTAGAGAGACATCCTCAAGACCTTATTAATATCCCCTTTATTAATACCTATCTTCCACTTATACACTTCGATCAGGTCTCCCCTCATTCTTCGTCTAACAAGTGAATGTAACTTAAGAGTCTTCAATCTTTCTTCATAAAGAAGATTTCTAATGCTATGTATTAATTTAGTCATCCTACGCTGAATGTTTTCTAACGAATTTATGTCCATTTTGTAATACGGAGACCTGAACTGAGCTGCATAATCTAGGTGAGGCCTTACTAATGATGTATAAAGCTGCAGTATGACCTCTGGACTTCTGTTGCTTACACTTCTTGATATAAATCCCAGTAATCTATTTGCCTTATTACGTACGCTTAGGCATTGCTGTCTTGGTTTAAGGTTGCTGCTCACCATAACCCCCAAGTCCTTTTCGCAATCTGTATGGCTAAGTTCTACATCATTTAACTTATAAGTACTAGGGTTATGGGCACTCCCAAGCTTCAGAACCTTGCATTTATCTACATTGAACTGCATCTACCACTTTTCTGACCAAGAATAGAGTTTGTTTTAATCCTCCTGAAGTTCCATAACATCTACGTTTGAATCAATTAACCTACCTATCTTTGTGTCATCGGCGAATTTGCTCATATCACTAGTAATTCCCTCATCAAGATCATTGATATATATTATAAACAACAACGGGCCCAAGACTGATCCCTGTGGAACGCCACTTGTTACAGATCCCCACTCGGATTTAACCCCATTTATGGACACTCTCTGCTTCCTGTCAGTGAGCCATGACTCGATCCACGAGATGCACTTTTACCCCAATGCCATGAGCTGCCACTTTCTTTAACAGTCTATGGTGTGGAACTCTATCAAAAGCCTTACTAAAATCTAAGTAAATAATATCAAATTCTTTATTGTGGTCAACAGCCTCCAAAAGCTTTACTGACGAAAGTTAATAAATTAGTTAGACAAGACCGGCCTCTTGTGAATCCATGCTGAGTATCATTAATCAAGCTATGCTTATCGAGATGGCTTCTTATAATCTCAGCTATAATTGACTCTAGTAATTTGCCTACAATTGAGGTCAGGCTTATTGGGCGGTAATTTGACGGTAACGACTTGTCCCCTGTTTTAAAAATAGGAGTTACATTAGCCATCTTCCACATATCAGACACTACACCTGTTTGAAGAGATAAATTAAAAATATTAGTTAATGGTTCACAGAGTTCTATTTTGCATTCCTTAAGAACCCTTGAAAAAAACCTCATCAGGACCCGGCGACTTATTTTGCTTCAGTCTGTCTATCTGCTTCACAACCATCTCACTAGTGACTGTGATGTTACATAATTTATCTTCTTCTAGCCCACTGTAAAATTAATTACTGGAATATTGTTAGTGTCTTCCTGTGTAAAAACTGAGAGAAAATAATTATTTAAAATCAAGCACATTTCATTCTCTTTGTCAGTAAGGTGCCCATAGTTATTTTTAAGGGGACCTATCTTATCTCTAACTTTTGTTCTATAGACCTGGAAAAAACTTTTTGGGTTAGTTTTAGAATCCCTAGCAACTTTAATTTCATAGTCCCTTTTAGCTTTTCTTATCCCCTTTTTAATGTCCCTCTTAATGTCAATATACTGATTCATAAGATGACCCTCACCTCTTTTGATACGCCTATAAATTCCTTTCTTATGCCCTAGTAGATATTTGAGCCTATTATTCATCCATTTTGGGTCATTTCTATTTGATCTAATTTCTTTATATGGGATAAACGCTCTTTGAGCAGCATGTATAGTGTTCAGAAAACTGTCATATTGATAGCTCTCTTCGTTACCCCAGTCAACAGATGATAAGTGTTCTCTAAGCCCATCGTAAATCTGCTAAGCGAAAATCTGGGACTGTTACTGAGTTATCGCTACTATCATACTTCCATTCAATGCTAAATGTAATTGATTTGTGGTCGCTAGCACCCAGTTCCTCTGAAATTTCTAAATTATTAACAAGGGATTCATTGTTTGCCATAACTAAGTCAAGCAGGTTATTTCCCCTTGTAGGTTCTGTCACAAACTGCTTCAAAAAGCAATCCTGAAATACTTCTAAGAAGTCGTATGATTCTAAATTCCCAGTCAAGAAATTCCAATCAACATAACTGAAGTTAAAGTCTCCTAGAATTACTACATTATCGTGCCTTGTGGCCTTAACAATTTCCTCCCATAGTAGTTTCCCTTGGTCCCTATCTAAGTTTGGGGGACGTTATATCACTCCTAAAATCAGTTTTTCATGCCCCTCTGAAAATTCTATCCAAACAGACTCTGTATGTGTTACTTCAGACTTAATACCCGTTTTTATGCAACAGTTCAAGCGATCTCGGACATACAATGCCACCCCCCCCCCCCCCCCCAATACTTCTATCTTCTTGGAACAATTTAAAACCCTGAATATGACATTCCGCAGGCATGTCCCGACTTTTTGAATTAAACCACGTCTCAGTTAAGGCAAATACATCAATGTTACCTACACTAGCAACTAATCTCAACTCGTCCATCTTATTCCTAGCACTACGGCAATTAGCATAATAAACATTGAAAGACTCTCCTTTCTCTTTACCCTTCCTGCTCATTTCTATTTTTCTACTAAACCTATTACTGTCCTTATCACCCAAGGTCCCTGGCTTTTCAATATCTATCTCGTTCTTATTATTACTAGTTCCCCTTGAACTCGTAATATTACTACACTTAGACTTCACTGTTTTCCTGCCAAAACCCATACCACTAACTATTCCTAGTTTAAAGTCCTAACTGCTCCCTCCACTGCAGTTGCCAGTGCTCCCACCCCACACCTAGATAAGTGAACCCCATCCCTAGCATACATGTCATTTCTGCCATAGAAGAGGTCCCAGTTGTTAATGAATGTTACCGCATTTTCCTTACAGTATTTGTCCAGCCAGCAATTGACACCAATTGCCCTGGACAACCATTCATTTCCAACTCCCCTCCATGGCAAAATACCATATATGAGAGGGTTCCCACCCTTACTTCTAATTATTTCTATTGCTGACCTATACCTGCTAATCAGGTCCTCACTCCTACGTCTGCCAACATCGTTGCCTCCAGCACTGAGACAGATAATAGGATTGCTCCCATTACCTCTCATGATGTCATCCAGACGGCTAACAATATCCTCCATCCCAGCCCCAGGAAAGCAAACTCTCTGTCTCCTACTCCTGTCCTTCAAGCAGAACGCCCTATCCATATACCTAACTTGCTATCCCCAACAACAACAATATTCTTACCTTCCTTAATGTCTTTCGTCGTGTCGTTCCCAGTAGTCGACTCACATTCGTCGGGTTAGCACTGAGAATGTATGGATGTTTCCACAACAGTTTCCACGGCAGTCTCTTTCTTCTTCATCGTTTCTACCTTTCCATTCGTCTTCTTGATCGTCAACTTCTTTTCCTGCTGTCCAGCCACTGACCAGTTTTCCTTCTTGACCTGAGGACTCAAAACAGGAGGACTACTCCGAATCTTTTTGTTTTCCTCGGTCAGTCGCCGAATTTCCATATTCGCCAACCTCAATTCTTCCTTAAGCTGTTGGTAAAGTTGCTCGATGGAGGGCATCTTGCTTCAATTCTAGAGAGCGCGCAAACAGGTCTTCACAGAGCCAAGTACACGTCAACACTGCGCAAAAGCCAACTCAATCAGGAGCTACTGCGCAGCACGTCCGCACGGCCCAATAGCGATACGAACACTCGAAATACCTTTAATTTCAGTAAAATTCCCATATTTCATTAACAAGGCACAATTTTCACTCATAACCCACAACTTTTTTCGTTTTAACTATTTCATCAGAAAAAGTCACCACAATACTTACAACTTACAACCACTTCTCGATAAATTCACTAGTCACAATTTTGCATATTACGAAGTTAATACACACACACACACACACACACACACACACACACACACACACACACACACACACACACACAACACACACACACACTTTTTTTCTCAATAACTGTTAAGAAATATTCTCTCATCTACATCCTTTAACAACTCACTAGAGAACAACCCCAGACTACTTTGAACACCAAAACATTCTCATAAATCATTTGTATACTCACAAAAACACCTTTAAACATTTCCAAATAACAATGGAATACTTCCAAACAACATTGGATCACTTCCAAAATATCATTTTGAATATTCCCAAATAACATTTAACATTTCTACCTCATCCACACTTACATATTTCATTAACTGAAATAACATCTCATCCCTCAAACTGCTCCCTCATTTTCCAGATTTTTACATTAGCACCAAAAAAACTAACTCATACACTTATGAGTCGTTACCAACACTTACACACAGACACCACACTTTACTTTGAACGCTACCAAAACACTCTCATTCATCAATCGAGCACCGCCAAATCACCACTGAATACTCCCGGAACACCTTCAAAAATACTCTTGCACATCATTTGAACACCTTCAAAAACACCTTTGAATAGTCTCAAACACCATTTGAATACTCCCAAATACGCCACTGAATACTACCAAAACACCACCAAAATCACCAGAAACTAAGAGCAACATCACCAACTAAGAACACATTTTTCACACAAATCCCTCAAATCACTGTAACCAAGATGATTACCAATTTCTGCGACCACCTAACGCACATACACAACACTTTGCTTTTAACACCTTCAAAACACTCTCATATATCATTTGAAGACCACCTTTTTTCAATATCTGTTAAGAAATATTCTCTCATCAGCATAGTTTATAATCTCACTACAGAACAACCCTAGATTACTTTGAACACTTTCAAAACACTCTCATAAATCATTTGAATACTCACAAAAACACCTTTGAACATTTCCAGACGACACTGAAACACTTCCAAATTATATTAGAACATTTCGAAGACATCATTGGAACACTTCCAAAATATCATTTTGAATACTCCCAAATAAGATTTGACATCTCTAATTCATCTACACTTACACATTTCATTAACCGAAATTACAACTCATCCACCAAACTACTCCCTCAGTCTCCAAACTTGACAACATTGTCACAAAAACTAACTCATACACTTATGACATGAGACATTTACCAAAACTAGCACACACACACACACACACACACACACACCACTTTACTTTGAATAACACCAAAAACACCATAAATTACCTTTGAATACTCCAAAAACATCATTTCAATACATTCAAAAACATCATCAAACTCCTTTGAATACTCCCAAAACACCACTGAATATTAGCAAAACAGAACTGAATACTGCCCAAACACCACTAAAAATCACCAGAAACTAAGATCAACACCACCAACTAACACCCATTTTATAGAAATCCCCTCAAATCACTATATCCAAGACGATCCCACTCACCTCAGACTATTAAATAACATTAGCGCAAAAAAAAAACATTCTCATAAATCATCTGAATAGTTTCAAACACGTTCGGACATTTCCAAACAACACTGAAACACTTACAACAGGATCACCACCAACTGAAAACATATCATGTACACATAAAAAAAAACAAAGACATCCATTAACTAACATCCATGATCATTCACCTCAAAACCACAAAGATCGCAGAAAACACTCATTTTTCATAAATATTCACACAAAAAATCACAATCACCAACTCCTTACAATATTTGCCAATATCTAATGCACTCACCTCACTACCACCAACACATACCAGCACAGATAGGGACACCTTCCATGACGTCACACTCCAACCTGTGTTTACTTGATCAGTGACGTCACACCCAAACACCTTGTTTCAACCTCTAAGATCTAAGATCACCACAATCAAGACGTTTAATAAATTCTATAACCCCATCACCAAGATCACTAAAACATCACATATTTTGTACACATTCTCTTAAAACATAACCAAACTCACTAAAAACTAAGATCGTTTACGTCAAGATCACTAAAACATCACATATTTTGTACACATTCTCTTAAAACATAACCAAACTCACTAAAAACTAAGATCGTTTACGTCAAGATCACTAAAACTATCTATACTTTTACTAACATTTTGTCTTCTCTAACTCGCCCACCAATTTGCATTCTCATTCACACTTACACATTACATTAACCGAAATTACATCTCATCCACCAAACTCCTCCCTCATTCTCCAGACCTTACAACATTAGCACCAAAAAAAAAAAACTCATACGCTTATGACATAAGACATTACCATAACTAACACAGACTAACTTTGAACCAACTTTGAACAACACCAAAACACCACTGAACATCTTCAAAAATACTCTGCATATCATTTGAACACCTTCAAAAACAAAATCAAATACCTTCGAATACTCCCAAAACACTACTGATTACTACCAAATCACCACTGAATATTGCCAAAACACCATCAAAATCACCAGAAACTAAAATCATCACCAACTAACACCCATTTTATAGAAATCCCCTCAAATCACTATAATCAAGAACTCCCTCCCCATCCCCTCCATGAGAGAAAAAAAAATGAACACAAACCTAATACACAAACACTTAGTACATGATCACCATCAACTGAAAACATATCATGTACACAAAAAACTAAGACAATCACCAACAACAAACACCCATGTTCACTTACCTCAAAAACCACTAATATCACAGAAAACACTTATTTTTTATAAACATTCACACAAAAAATTATATTTGCCAATATCTAAGCGCACTCACCTTACTCCCACCAACACACGATGTCACACCCCACAGGACCGGCGAGGTCACCTCCAGTGACGTCACACTCCTATCTGTGTTTACTTGGTGGTCAGTGACATCACACCCAACCCACCTTGTTTCAACCTGTTTTACCCACAATATCTAAGAACACTATAACCATGACGATTACCAGATTCTATGACCCCACCACTAAGATCACAGAAAACACTCATTTTTATAAACATTGACACAAAAATCACGATCACCAATTCCATATCATGTTTACCATCATCTATCAACACTCATCACCAAGATCACCAAAAATCTAACATCACGCATCTCAAAACTACTATGATCACTGAAAACACTCATTTTTTAAACATTCACACAAAAATAAAACGTACACAAAAACACCATGTCACTTCCACCAACATCTATAACATAACATGAGCACTATAACATATCACCATCACCAAAAAAAATAATACACAGACACCCATAACTTATACATTTAAATCACAAATTTAAGACATGAGAATTACACACCAACTAAAACCACGACGTGTTTATCATAAATCTAAGACATGATCACAAATACTACACCATGTCAACCAACTAATATACAAGAAATTTTACATTTGAGACATATAAAAAATCTAAGACATACCCAAAAATCTTATATATATGCACAAAATATGATGTAAGTATAAAAATACCATGTCACAATCACCTCCAACTAAGACATATACATCATAACTAAGACACACCAAAACCTATACTTGACATAATGACAATAAATATAAGACATAGGACATAAGCACAAAAAAATTACAATGACATGATCACAACAAATATAAGACATGAGACATTACCAGAACTAAGTCACACACCTCCAACTAATGCACAATCACTTTACTAAGTTCATGTTAACTATTCACCATATCATACAAAAATAAACATGCACTTATGACATATGAATCTATAATTTTTACATCATAATTTTTTTTTCCAAATCACAAAACTATCGCTTAATCACAAAAAATTGACTTACATTCACATAAAACAATATGAAATCATATACTTAAGACATATGAAGACAAAATTTGCATAAATTCATGAGCATTACACGAACTCCACTAAATCATGCAAATTTATGCCATAACTACCAATTATCTATAACAGTACTCAATCATGAACAGTAAATCTGTTCACGAACACTTAAATCATACATCATCTAAAAATATTAATACAATTTACCCACCAAATTTAAGTTATAATCACCAAAACATAAAACTGATTTACACATCGAAAAGTAGTTATAAGTTGTAAGTGTTGTGGTGACTTTTTCTGATGAAATAGTTAAAACGAGAAAAATTGTGGGTTATTGATAATTGTGTCTTGTTGTGAGATGTTGGTGGGAGAGTGAAGTGTTGGGAGATGTTGGTGGGAGAGTGAAGTGTTGGGAGATGTTGTTGGGAGAGTGAAGTGTTGGGAGATGTTGGTGGGAGAGTGAAGTGTTGGGAGATGTTGGTGGGAGAGTGAATGTTGGGAGATGTTGGTGGGAGAGTGAAGTGTTGGGAGATGTTGGTGGGAGAGTGAAGTGTTGGGAGATGTTGGTGGGAGAGTGAAGTGTTGGGAGATGTTGGTGGGAGAGTGAAGTGTTGGAGAATGATTTGGTGGGTAGATAGTTGTAAGTGTTGGTGGAGAATAGTTGGTTGTGGAGAGTGAATGTGTTGTTGGAGATGTTGGTGGGAGAGTGAAGTGTTGGGAGATGTTGGTGGGAGAGTGAAGTGTTGTGAGATGTTGGTGGGAGAGTGAAGTGTTGGGAGATTTGTGGGGGGGTGTTGGGGAGTGGTGGGAGAGTGAAGTGTTGGGAGATGTTGGTGGGAGAGTGAATGTTGGGAGATGTTGGTGGGAGAGTGAAGTGTTGGGAGATGTTGGTGGGAGAGTGAAGTGTTGGGAGATGTTGGTGGGAGAGTGAAGTGTTGGGAGATGGGTGGGTGGGTGTGAAGATGTGTGTTGGGGGGTGGGGAGAAGAGGTAAGAAGAGTATTGTATTAGAATTTTTATGAAATATGAGGATTTTGCTGAAATTAAAGGTATTGTGTGAATATATATATTAGTGTCTTTTGAGAAAAGTGGTTATATGTTGTAAGTGTTGTGGTGACTTTCTGATGAAATAACACAATGACGCAAAGCGACCAGCAGGGAATAACACAATGACGCAAAGCGACCAGCAGGGAATAACACAATGACGCAAAGCGACCAGCAGGGAATATGACAATCAAACCATACCCTGGCCGGGATTGAACCCGCGGTCAGAGAGTCTCAAAACTCCAGACCGTCGCGTTAGCCACTAGACCAGCTAGCCACAATAAGATTTGTCCAACTAGGTATATTTCTACACCATAGGAAAGTTAGCACAGGCACCACTGTGACCACAAATGCAAGTTTTTACAGACGAATCTCCAGCTAGCGTGGCCGTGTCATTACGATTTCTTGAGTCAAGTCAATATGACAATTGCCGAGATGAGATTTACTGTGGACGGGGGTCTTCAGTCAGTACATAAAACTCCAGGTCTGTGAACGTGGGTTCTATCCCCCCCGGGGTTGGTTTGTTTGCAAATCGTTTCCATTACGTTTTCGGGGTCGTAGAAAACGTCAAAAAGAATCGGGAAGTTCAATTTACAAAACACGCGCTCAATTTATCGTACATAAAATTTTATACACGAAACCCTTTTATGATCTTCCCCAAACTTGTTTAACAATCCTATTTATTGAAAAAGAAGCCTGCCCACATTTTTTTTACCCATAACGTTCTTCTCTCCCACTTTTTCTATTTCCGCATTAGTAGTTTGTTTAAACCCACAAACGTAATTAAAAAATTGGTGGTTTCGTTTTTATGAAGAGATGATAAAAATATTTTAGCAAGTTCACAATTATCCGACTAGCACCAGGGAAGGAGTAAGGATAGTTAACCAAGGGGCTTTTGTGTCAGGAACTCCTGGGGTGTCAAAGATTCATATAAAAGTGGATCAGTAAGAATTAACCTTTTTTTTCTAACACTAGCTGAATTTTTTTTAAAAAAAACAGTAAATTGAAAGGGTCGAAGGTGCAGCCCCCGAAACCCCCTTACACAATTTGTTCCCTTTTGTGATAAGGTAAAAATTTATTTGTAACATTATAAAAATTTAATAAACCCAAAAACGTCACGTCCACTAAGGGTACTATTGAGCGGCATAAGAGAAGTGGATGCTGCATAAAACAGATGAAGTGGGCGCTCAAACAGTGAAGGGGATGCTGCTTCACCATTTTGGAAATAAATGGTATAAAAACCGACCAATGGACACGGGGCTCTTTTTGCGATTTAAAAAAGGCCCCGTGTGGGGGCAAAAACGTTGTCTAAAAGGATCAATTATTGCTATGTGTTAATATTCCCACCATCTCTACTTGCCAAGGGGGAAATACATTTGAGTTATTTATAAATTAAACCCCTAAAGAATGAAAAGAAAATATAACCAGACTCTACATATCGCGACACATCGCAGTCTTTGCATTGGTTTTTCTTTTCTCAACTCTTGGGGTTTTTATTAGAGGTGGTTCTCGTCTAATATACTTTTTAATCTAGCTGGTAGCTTCCATTGTTATTATGCTGTTAAATTTTGCCGAAAGCGAACAAGATAAAAAACTCTTCTTGGGGTTAAGAAGGATCCCAGCAAATTTACAAATGAGAAAAAAAAAAAGTCAAAAATCCCCTGACTGAAGCGATACACAAAAAACCCCGCACGTAAGAGGTAAAACTTATGAAACTTTTGGTTGACAGAACTTTTAAATACTTACACAAAAGGGCAAAAGTGATTAATAGTTTTACGATGTCAGCAGAACTGCGTCCGACTAAATTTTTAACCCAAAGGAAAAACCCGTCAGGTATGTGCAGGAGGTGCAGTTGATTCAGCGCATCTGGTTTTTAAAACCTGCCACAATATTCACCCCCTTCCCTGGTCAGGGGGGGTTCTGGTGGAGAATCGGGTTTTAAAGTATGCTACTTTTCCTCAGAAGTTACCAGGAATTTTAAAACCCCCTTTGTAGGTTTTCCGGCCTGGAAAAGGCGGTTGAGAAACTCTTGACAAAAAATGGGAAAAAGTAAAAGAGTTAAATGTTACCCGTTTATAGATTGTTTTAAAAAAGAGATTATTGAAAATGTCCCAGAGGAAAACCTGTTTTTGCACATTTGGGGTTTTTTTTTTTCCCTTTTTTAAAAAGTCTGTGTATGTAACATACCAACGTCTGTGTATGACAATCAAGACGTTTGACTAAAAAAACTCTCTGCTGGAGTTTTTTTAAAATTTTTACAGTGAGTAATCTAAGATAATGATATATTTTTAATCATAGTGATTAAAATTGGGGAAAGTTTGTTTTAAAAGATCGAATTATTTAATTCATGATAAAAACCCTTTTAATGATTATTAATGCATTTATTTAAAACAAGCGAAACTATAAACCCTGTGTAGATTCCTTTTGAAGAAAATTCTTTTTTATATAGGGTTTGTTAATGAAGCATTTTAAAAAGGGTCTCATGCCCTTTTGTAACACCCCGGGTGAGGGTCTTCTCCTCGGTGTGGGGATATTGTTCTCGGCGTGGGGTCTTCTTCCAGGCGTAAGGGTTTTTTTTACCTCCCTCAATGTCTTCTTCCTCGCCTCTGGGTTTTTTCCCGGCCTCGGGTCTTTTTTCCCCCCCGCCTCGGGGTTTTCCACGTTCTTCGTCTCTTTACTTGCCTCGACCTTGTCAGAGCTTGACTTTCACGATTCTTCGTCTTCTTCATGATCTCGACCTCGTCAGGACTGGGGGAAATAAGCCCACCCCATCAAGTAATGAAGAAACCCCCAAGGAAAAACCAACCGTACAGAACCATCATGGGACGAACGAACTCTAATTTTGCTTTAGAGCTTCCCCCTTTCCCTGGGGTGGTTCTCGATGTGGTTTGAAAGCCGTAACAAAGGGCCAACAACAGGCCACTCACATATCCTAACTTCGGAATAACTATATGGCGTTTCCCCACCAGCTCTTCTGCCCAAAACAGCAAACACCTCCATGTGGAGATGCTTGTTTTCCCAGTGTTAGATCCTCTAGAAGTTCCCGAGGCCCCCTTTTATATCATTCTGTAACCCCCGGCTCAGCAACAGAGAGAACAGGCGCCTTGTGAAATCTTTTTGGGGTAATCGAAGATTCAAATTTAAAGTTTTACCAAAAATAAGAGGTACGTTCAGCTGCCCTGTTTACTTCGGAAAAATTTGAGTAATTATCTCAAAGCCCCTTTTCAATGATTGGTATAAATTGCTTTAAATACATAGTCTCCCGCCAATGCAGGGGGGCCCCGACAAAAAAAGTTTTCATCACTCACCCCTCACTGTCTCGCAGAGGTGGTTTGCATACAGTTAAAAAAACTAAACTTTAAACACCCTTTCTTCAATGCAGGCACTGTCTTCCATCTCCGGGAATCAAGCCCCCCGGCCTGCCAACTTCACTGAACCCCCTTCATAAATTTAACCTTTTTCACACTCCAACAGCACGTAAAGTCCTAAAAACCTTTGCTCCAATCGCTCTTAACACGCTCACGGTTTCTTGCGGAAGTAAAAAGCCCATCGACAAAAAACCTTTTCACCCTCCCTCCAACCATTCCTAGGTGACCCCTACCCGCCTTCCGCCCATTACAGTTTTATACACTCCAAAGTTATTTTTTTCCTTCCCATCCTTTTGCATCCCACCTCAAAACCCTCCTCAGCCCTCGGATAACAGTTTTGGTAATCCCGAACCTCCTCCTTTCCAAAAATACGAATTCTCGCATCTATTAACCACACTTTTGCTCTAAGACATGACTCTCCAGCCCCCAGTTTTCTCTTTTTGCAACTTTTCACCCCCTGCTTCACATTGTTAAAAGGGGGTTTGGTATAACTAACTTCATACATTCTCCCTTTCCTTTTCCTTACAATGTCTTTGTCCCCACAGACCCTACGTGCGCCACTCCCTTTTTAAACCCCCTCATCAATTTGAGTCACCTCATCTTTCATAACTCATTCTGACAAGTTAACTCCACATATAGGATTTAAATATTTTAGTTGAAATTAAGGCATTGATTCATTTTGCCAAGTTTTTGCCCCCCGGGAGTTTCCTGGAGAGGGTTTGGGGGGTCAACGCCCCGCGCCCCGGTCTGGACCAGACCTCGTGGGGGATCCAGTCTGTTCAACCAGGCTGTTATTGCTGGCTCCAAGTAAACCGACTACGAGGAAACCCCGGCTGATCAGGTACTTATTAAAGTGTCTGTCCAACCCCTCATGAAGACAGCCAGGGGTCTTTGCAATCCCTGGGGGGAGTTGAACGTCTTGGGCCAAGGGACATTACTGAGTTGTCTCTCATGTATTCGGGGCGCAACTCTTTTAATTGTGTGAATGTCCATCCCTGCAAGTTTTTTGCTTTCGTAGGGAGTGATTTTTGTGTGTAGATTCGGTACTTTAAACCCCCTAGGATTTTTAAGTGTATATTTAATGTATCTTTCTTTCCGGCTTTCCAGGGGAAACGATCAAAAGTCTTCAAAAGTTCTTCGCTATTCCCCTTATACCATCTTCACTATCCACTTCCCCAAACTTCATATTACACTTCCACAACTTCACTTTCCCCTTCCCCAATTTTCATATTTATTACACAATTTTCACTATTTCAGTTTCACAATCTTACATTCCACACCATTCTTACTATTCCACTCCCCATCTTACTATTCCACTTCCACAATCTTCTTATTCCCCTTCCACAATTTCATTTCCCCTTCCCAATCTTCACTGTTTTTACTTCCACAATCTTCACTAATACTTCCCCCAAACTTCCCCCTATTCCACATGACATTCTTCCCTATTTCCCTCCCCCTCTTAACTTTTTGCCTCCACCTCCTTTACTATTTCACCTCCACTATCTTCACTGTTTGAATTCCATCTTTACTATTCCACTTCCCCATCTTCACTTTCCCAAAACACCCCTTCACTTTCCCTCCCATCTTCACTATTTCAGTCACACCTTCATATTCCCCTTCCACCCTCTTCATATTCCAACATCACCTTCATTTTCCATTTCACCATTTTACTTTTCCCCTCACCATCTTCTCTATTCCACATCACATTTTCACTTTCCACTCCACCATTTTTTTCCCCATTCCATCCCCCCCATCTTCACTATTCCACATACCTTTTCAATATTCCACCCCTCCCTTTTCCCTTTCCACCTAACCATCTTCCTATTCCACCTCCACTATTTTCACACTCCACCCCCACTTCTTCACTACTCCACCCCCACCCTCTTCACTATTCCACCTCCCTATCTTCACTATTCCACCCCACTACTTCACTCTTAAACCCCCAGACTTCCTATTCCCCGTCACTATCTTCACTCTTAAAACCTAGACTTCTTCACTTTAAACCCCCACTTTCTTTACTTTACCCTCCAAACTTCCAATATTCCACTCCCCTATTCCCTCTTAAACCTGACTATCTTCACTCTTAAACCTCCACATCTTCACTCTTACACCTCCAACTCTTCAAAATTCCACCTCCACTATCTCCCCTCTTAAAAACCCCCACAATCTTTAATATTCCACCTCCCCCTATCTTTACTCTTAAACCCCCCCACTTCAAATTCCACCCCATTTTCTTCATCTTAAATCTCCCCATCCTCAAAATTCCACCCCCACTTCTTACCCCCAAACCTCCACCCTCTTCAATTTCCACCTCCACTATCTTTTCTCAAACCCCCACCGTCTTCAAAATTCCCCCTCCACTTCTTACCTTAAACCTCCACCACTTTAATATTCCCAAAACAAATCTTCCCCATTTCACCTCATACATGTATATTTATATATTAAATATAAATTTTTATAAATTTTAAAATTATATAAAATTTTATATATTATATTTATTTTATTTGCTTATGTCAAATATTCATTAAACCCCTTTAAAACCCTTTCCCATTTTTTTTTGCCTGCAATACATTAGTTTTCTTTTGTAACTCAAGTGATATATTCAGTAATTAGAGGGAAAATTTGTCAAATTCTAGAAAAATAACATCCAGAAAGTTTAAAATGGTTCTTATCTCTCGTTCAACAAAATGCAAGTTAATGTTGTTAGCTGCAGGTGTTTTGGAGATCATGATCGGATACGTCATAGCATGGGAGTTGCATGCCCTGTTCCGTCATCCATAACCAAGCTACTCAGATAGTTTTGTTTTGGAGTGTGAAAAGGAGTTCTTCCCCGAGGCTTATCAGTATTGTGATCCAGCGATCACGATGCCTTGGATGAGGGCTATTATTATCATGAATACAAAAGTCTATAAGTAGAAGGCACAATTGGAAAATTTACTCTTAGAGACTTGGAAGAACTCTGGATCAGTAGCAGTCAGTGAACTTCAGGAGTCTAATGTAAATGATGCTCAGTCTCTTGAAGAGGTAGCTGACAAAGTGCAGCCTCTGGAGACCGAACCTGACGAGGTGAAGCCTCTGGAGACCGAACCTGAAAAGGCACAGCGTCTGGAAACCGAACCTGAAAAGGCGACATAGGAGAGCAAGAAAGGACTTAAACGACTTCGTAAGTTGTTACTACGATTTCTTGATAAACAACTCTCGGTCGAATTCGTGAGAAAGGTCATTCAGATAGTGAAAAAAACATGGTTTACATCGCCATACCCTTTTCTTATTTTATGTATATTTTATTACGTTTTTTAAAAAACGCTAAAAATTTGCTTGTATACGAAAATAGTAACTGGTCGTGAATATCCGACAGAAAAAAGGGGCCCGTCATCACAGCAGAACACCCCCCCCTGGGAAGCTAACAGAACCTAGCAGGAAAAACAATGGCAAAATTCTGGCCCAAACTCCAGCTCACCAACCTTCTGCCCTCTCTTCTGCGTTCAAAAATAATTAAATTTTTAAACTCTGGCAGGAAAATTTTTCTTCCATCATATAATTCATTTAAATTTGGAGGAATATTTGTCCCTTTAGAAAAATTAAAATCCCCAAAAATTTAAAAAAAGGTTCTATCCTTGTTCCCCAAAATGCCAGTTAAGTTGTTAGCTCAGGGGTTTTTGGAGATACGATCGGATACTAAGCATGGGAGTTGCATGCCCCGTTCCGGTCACCCCAAAAACCTACTCAGATATTTTTTTTTTTTGGGGGGAAAAGGAGTTCTTCCCCCGGGTTACTGCCCTCTCTTCTCGTTCATTTTTTTTCAACACTCCTGCAGGCAAAATTTTGCTCTCCATCATCTTGGTCTTTTGATTGTTCAGTTATATAAATATCACAATGACGAGCCTTTTCCATGTCTCTGGATTTTCAAGAGTCGATGGATAATGTGTCCCAGCGCATTAATGTGGCCCAATCGTTAACCTTTCAGGATTTTTCCGAGAAACCCCGAAGAGAAATGACTCTTTAGAAGGAGCTTGACTATTTCTTACGAAATTCTTTAACAGTTGTTGGACTTTTCCGGCGACCGAAACACAGGTTTCAGCCAGCCCCCGACAGGAAATCTAAAACCCAAAGAGATAACCCCCGGGTCAGAAGTGAAACAAATCCCAAAAAACCTTGATTTGTTTTTAACCCTTTGAACATCAAATTTTAAAAAATTTCATCCTTGGGTTTTCGGCCCCTCTTTAAAAAGAACCCCCTCTCTACGGGATAAAGGGACGCTAACCTTACTGAAATCCGGGGTTTCATTGGTCGGTAAAAATTTATAAGACATAGAATGTACCTAATCTGGAGTAGATAAAGAAAGACTCCCGTAAAGAGGCTGGGAGCCAAACAGAGTGGCAGTAATGGGGAAACCCAGGGAAAAGGGAAAATAAAAGTGATTTCCCTGATGGTGTGTTTTTTTTTGTTCCCGTGAGGGGGTACAATGATCTCAAGAGAGATAATAAATTAAAAATTCCCAAAGTCTTAGGACACTATTCTAGGCCCCCTGAGCTCTTTGTATATTTATCATATATAATTTAAAAAAAAATCCTTGTTACCAGTTTTTTTCGATAATTTTATTTCGGAAAAACTGATTGTTTATTTAGTTTCAGATAATGTATTTTTCAATACACCCTCCTGAGGCTGGTGTATTCCTTAGGGAGGTGTATTTTGAGTTGGGTTTATGTCAAGTGTGTTAGCGGCCATTTTTTTAATATTTTATAATTTCCCGTATTTTCATAGGTAGGGGATATAAAAATCATATTTTTGGCAAGGTTATGCTATGAATATCAGGGAACATTGATAGAGTATAATGGTAACTTAAAATATATAGTCACCCCCTTTACCTCACTTTAAAAGAGGGGTATAATGGTAACTATAAAATTATAGTTCCACCTCTGGGTTAAATTTTGGGACCCCACCTCGGGAAGTGGATAAAAAGGCTTTAAGGGAAAATTTTGGGGTTTTTTCCTGAAGCCGTTTGAATATTCCCTTCCCCACCACCACAATTTTCATTCTTTTTTACCATAGGTATATTTTTTTATAATATGGTACAAAAGGTTTAAAAGATACGGTTGTATAAAGTTGTTATATACAGTAAGGGGATCGAGAGATAAATGTCTAGTAATATTATTTCGTTTGTCACTGATTATAAATTTAAAAACTCTCCAGTCTTCAGAACGGGACACGTGCCCAAAATATGCAGGCCCCCTTACCCCCCCCTGAACAGCAGCGCTCTGTCGCTGGAAAAGAAAACTACTGCCCGGGATTTAGTTACCTGATGGTTTTGCTAGTCCTTAAAAGGGAAATTTGATGCCTCTTTCCCCCCTGGCCAGGGCTCTGATGGGTAAATTCTCCCCTATTTTCTAGACTTTTGGGACTCCCCGAAGCTGGGAGTGCCCCTCCTTCCTCCCCGGTGTATGAAGATAGGACAGCCAAGGTAGATGCACCTCTTTCCGTCTGTCCGGCTTGAAGTTGATCCATTGGACGCTTCTGGGTCCCTCAGCTCGCATAGTTTTGGGGGGGCTCCCCTTCTGCTGGGATCCCGGGTGTTTTAGGCTCCCCTTGATAATGTTATTAACCTCCTCATGTCTTGCAAACTTTCCCTCGGATTTTCGGCACACAAGGCCATGGTCCCGAATCGGTTTCTGCTTCATGCCCCAATACATGGTTCGGCGGATTGGGCGGCAAGTCCCCATGGGCAACCCAATGAGAATGGTCGTGGGGCAAGCCGGGACCAAGGCCGTAGTTGGGAACACCCAAAAGAAAGTCCCCCGTGAGGGGCTCTCACTGCAGGAGGCAGCTTATCCTTCCCTGACACATCTTAAGCGTTGTTTGGCATTTTCTCAACTATCATGCCTCCCCCGTGCAAATGTAGTTTTTGGGGGGGCAGGGGTGGTTTTCAAGCCCCCTTTGATTATCCCATGTCATGATCCGTCAATGAAATTTTTTGGGCTGGACCCCCTCTTTTCCCTAAAATTTAAGGGAGAATGCTGCTACAAGCCGTCGGGATGCTATGCATGGGAAGAAAAGCGGTAGTTTCAATCTGTGATGACTGGCGGACCCAATGCCTCCTAGTCTGACTGGAAGGTAGCTTTGGTTTCCCCCTCCCGTCTTTGAGTAAGGTTTAACACTTTTGTAAAAACCCCCCCTGGATATGTCAATGTGCAGTATGGGGGTTTTCATATGAAAGGTGCACCTCTTAGGGGAAAAATTTTCAAACTGGGCAGATCAAGCACTTTGTCAGAAATACAAGCATCGTGGGTGTCAAATTGCCTATTTGTTGTTTTTCCTCAGTTTTTCCAATTTCTTCCTGAGGTTGTGTCAAGGCTCGTTTTTCCCAGGGTGCCCAAGCAAGACCGGGTTTGTAGGGGCAATGACTGATGCTCATAGTAGTTTGGATCTCACTGCATTTATCACTTATTGTCTGACTGAAATGATTTCACATTTGGATGTATTCAGGATGAGACCCATTTCCCGTCCCCCGTGTCATCACTATACCTCACCACTATACCTCACTATATCAGGGGTTCGAAAGTTTTGTCAGTGGTAGAGTAACTATTGCTTTTAATGTATTTTTGAGAGTTATATCTGTTTTGGAAGATGAATTGAATACTTGTACGGTTCTCTGGTGCTCAGCGAACCGTCCTAGTAATACTAAAAGTGGCGATAGGTGTAGTCCTAGTAGTACTAAAAGTGGCGTTACTTGTAGTCCTAGTAGTGATAATAGTTGTAGGACTGGTTAGTGTTAATTGTAGTAAGAGTTGTGATAATTGTACTAATAGTGGTGATACTCGCAGTTCTAGTGGCAGTTGTTGTAATATTAGTAGTAGTAATAACTGTAGTACTAGTAGTGGTGATAGTTGTAGTACTAGTAGTGGTAGTTGTAGTACTAGTAGTGGTGACAGTTCTAGCACAAATAGCAGTAACAGTTGTAGTACTAGTAGTATTGACAGTTGTAGAACTATCAGTGGTGACACTTGTAATACCAGCAGTGGTGACAGTTGTACTAGTAGTGGTGACAATTGTATTACCAGTAGTGGTTTTAGTACTAGTATTAGTGGCAGTTGCAGTAGAGGTGAGAGATGTAGTACTAGTAGTATTAACAGTTGTAGAACTTGCAGTTGTAAAAGTTGTAGTACTAGGAGTGATGACACTTGTAGTACTAGTAGTAGTAACAGTTGTAGAACTAGTAGTTGTGACAGTTGTAGTACTAGTAGTTCTGACAGTTGTAGTACTAGTAGTTGGGATAGTTGTAGTGCCAGTTGTTTAGATGTAGTACTAGTAGTGGCGATAGTTGCAGTGCTAGTAGTAGTGAGAGTTATAGTACCAGTGCTTTCGACAGTTGTAGTACCAGTAGTGGTAACAGTTGTAGTATTAGAAGTTGTGACAGTTGTAGTACTAGAAGATGGGAGAGTTGATGTACTAGTAGTTGGGGTAGTTGTAGTACTGCTAGCTGGGGTATTTGTAGTACTAGTAGTCGTGACCCTTGTAAAACTAATAGGGGTAACAATTGTAGTACTACTAGTTGTGATAGTTGTAGTATCAGAAGATGGGAGAGTTGTAGTACTAGTAGTTAGGATAGTTGTAGTACTAGTAGCGGTGACAGTTGCAATACTAGTAGTAGTGACTGTTGTAGAAATAGTACTAGTGGCAGTTATAGTAATAGTAGTGGAGACAGTTGTAGCACTAATAGTTGTGGCAGTTGTAGTACTAGTAGTTGGGATAGGTGTAATAATAATATTGGTGAGAGTTGTAGTAGTAGTAGTAGTGACTAGTACTAGTACTGGTGACAGTTGTAGTAACAGTAGTAGTGTCAGTTGAAGTTCTACTGTAGTACTACTTGTAGCACTAGTAGTGTTAACAGTTGTAATAGGTAGTTGTGAACAGTTTGTAATAGCAGTGGTTGACAGGTGTAGCACCAGTAGTTGGGATGGTTGTAGTACTAGTAGTTAGGATAGTTGGAGTACTAGTAGTGGTGACAGTTGTAGTACTAGTAGTAGTGACAGTTGTAGTATTAGTAGTAGTGACATTTCTATTGATAGTAGTGGAGACAGTTGTAGTACTAGTAGTGGTGACACTTGTAGTACTAGTAGTTGGATAGGTGTAGTAATAATAGTGGTGACAGTTGTAGTACTTGTAGTGGAGACAGTTATTTTAATAATAGTTGAGACAGTTGTAGTACTAGTAGTAGTGACAGTTATAGCATTAGTAGTGGTAACAGTTGTACTAGTAGTTGGGATGGTTGTAGTGCTAGTAGTTGTGACAGTTGTAGTACTAGTATGCAGGTATGGTTTTAGGCTAGTGAATGGGATAGTTTGTAGTGCAGTATGGTGGGACAGTTGTAGTACTGTTAGTGGTGTACTGTTGTAGTACAAGTAGGTAGGATAGTGTAGTACTTATTAATGGGAGACAGGGTTTTGGTACTAGTATTAGTGACATTTGTAGTACTAGTAGTGGTGACAGTTGTAGTAATAGTGGTGACAGTTGTAGTACTAGTAGTGGTGACAGTTGTAGTACTAGTAGTGGTGACAGTTGTAGTACCAGTAGTAGTGACGGTTAAAGTACTAGTAGTAGTTACAATTGTATGTACTATTAGCTGTGAAAGTTATAGTATTAGTAGTGACACTTGTAGACTACACTACTAGTACTGCAAGTTGTAGTACTAGTAGTGGTGACACTTGTAGTACTAGTAGTGGTGACAGTTGTAGTACTAGTATTGGTGACACTTGCAGTACTAGTAGTGGTGACACTTGTATTATTAGTATTGGTGACACTTGTAGTTGAACAACTAGTAGACATGACAGTTGTAGTAATAGTAGTTGGGATAGTTGTAGTACTAGTTGTTTGGAGAGTTGAAATACTAGCATGGGTAAAAGTTGTAGTACTAGAAGTTCGGATAGCTGTAGCACTGGCAGTACTATTATTGGTAACAGTTTTAGTACTAGTAGTTGTGATAATTGTAGTACTAGTAGTGGTGGCAGTTGTAGTACTAGTAGTAGTAACAATTGTAGTACTAGTAGTTTAGACATTTGTAGTATTAGTAGTGGTCACAGTTGTAGTACTAGTAGTTATGCCAGTTGTAGTACTAGTAGTGTGACAGTTGTAGTACATAGTAGTGGTTTCAGTTGTAGTACTAGCAGAGATGACAGTTATTGTACTAGTAGTGTTGATAGTTGTAGTACTAGTAGTTGGGAGAGTCGTAGTTATAGTAGTGGTGACAGTTGTAGTACTAATAGTGGTGGCAGTTGTAGTACTAGTAGTCGTGACAATTGTAGTACTAGTAGTGGTGACAGTTGTAGTTCTAATAGTGGTACTGGTTAGTGTTATATGTAGTAACAATAGTGATAATTGTACTATTAGTGATGGCAGTTGTAGTACTAGTAGTCGTGACAATTGTAGTACTAGTAGTGGTGACAGTTTTAGTACTAGTATTTGTGACAGTTGCAGTAGAGGGAAGAGATGTAGTACTAGTAGTATTAACAGTTGTAGTACTAGCAGTTGTGAAAGTTGTAGTACTAGGATTGATGACACTTGTAGTACTAGTAACAGTTGTAGTACTAGTAGTTGTGACAGTTGTAGTACTAGCAATTGGGATAGTTGTAGTACCAGTTGTTTAGATAGTTGTAGTACTTGTAGTGGTGATAGTTGCAGTGCTAGTAGTAGTGAGAGTTATATTACTACTGCTGGTGAGAGTTGTAGTACCAGTGGTGGTAACAGTCGTAGTACTAGAAGTTGTGACTTGTAGTATTAGTAGTTGTAGTTCTACTAGTTGGCATAGTTGTAGTGCTACTAGTTGGGAAAGTTGTACCAGTAGTGGTGACATTTGTAGAACTAGTAGTGGTAACAATTGTAGTACTAGTAGTTGTGATAGTTGTAGTACTAGAAGATGGGAGAGTTCTACTAGTAGTTAGGATACTTGTAGTGCTAGTACTGGTGACAACAGTAGTAACAGTAGTAGTGTCAGTTGTAGTACTACTGTAGTGCTACTTGTAGTACAAGTAGTGTTAACAGTCGTAGTACTAGTAGTAGTGATAGTTATAATGCTAGTAGTGGTGACCTTTGTACTACCAGCAGTGGTGACAGTTGTAGTACTAGTAGTTGTGACAGTTGTAGTACTAGTAGTGGTGACAGTTGTAGCACTAGTAGTGGTGACAGTTGTAGTACTAGTAGTGGTGACAGTTGTAGTACTAGTAGTTGGGATAGGTGTAGTAATAGTGGTGACAGTTGTAGTACTAGCAGTGACAGTTATAGTTATAAGAAGTGGGTGACTGTTGTAGTAAAAGTAGTCGAGGACAGTATGTATTATACGTTGTGGTGACAGTTATTAGAACTGTAGTGGTGACAGTTTTAGTACTAGTAAGTTAGGATAGTTGTAATAGTTGAGATAGTTGTAGTACTAATAGTTGAGATAGTTGTACTAGTAGTTGGGGTAGTTGTAGTACTAGTAGTTGATAGTTGTACTAGTAGTAATGACAGTTGTAAAACTAGTAGTAGTGACAGTTGTAGAACTAGTAGTTGTGACAGTTGTAGTACTAGTAGTGGAGACAGTTCTAGTACTAGCAGAGGTGACATAGTGCTAGTAGTGATGACAGTTGTAGTTCTAGCAGTGGTGACAGTTGCAGTACTATTAGCGGCGACAGTTGTAGTACTGTTAGTTTACCTGGAGTTTACCTGGAGAGAGTTCCGGGGGTCAACGCCCCCGCGGCCCGGTCTGTGACCAGGCTTCCTGGTGGATGGAATCAGAGCCTATTAACCAGGGCTGTTGCTGCTAGCTGCACGCAAACCAACGTACGAGCCACAGCCCGGCTGATCAGGAACTGACTTTAGGTGCTTGTCCAGTGCCAGCTTGAAGACTGCCAGGGGTCTGTTGGTAATCCCCCTTATGTGTGCTGGGAGGCAGTTCAACAGTCTCGGGCCCCTGACACTTATTGTATGGTCTCTTAACGTGCTAGTGACACCCCTGCTTTTCATTGGGGGGATGGTGCATCGTCTGCCAAGTCTTTTGCTTTCGTAGTGAGTGATTTTCGTGTGCAAGTTCGGTACTAGTCCCTCAAAAATTTTCCAGGTGTATATAATCATGTATCTCTCCCTCCTGCGTTCCAGGGAATACAGGTTTAGGAACCTCAAGCGCTCCCAGTAACTGAGGTGTTTTATCTCCGTTATGCGCGCCGTGAAAGTTCTCTGTACATTTTCTAGGTCGACAATTTCACCTGCCTTGAAAGGTGCTGTTAGTGTGCAGCAATATTCCAGCCTAGATAGAACAAGTGACCTGAAGAGTGTCATCATGGGCTTGGCCTCCCTATTTTGAAGGTTCTCATTATCCATCCTGTCATTTTTCTAGCAGATGCGATTAATACAATGTTATGGTCCTTGAAGGTGAGACCCTTCCGACATGATCACTCCCAGGTCTTTGACGTTGGTGTTTTCGCTCTATTTTGTGGCCAGAATTTGTTTTGTACTCTGATGAAGATTTAATTTCCTCATGTTTACCATATCTGAGTAATTGAAATTTCTCATCGTTGAACTTCATATTGTTTTCTGCAGCCCACTGAAAGATTTGGTTGATGTCCGCCTGGAGCCTTGCAGTGTCTGCAATGGAAGACACTGTCATGCAGATTCGGGTGTCATCTGCAAAGGAAGACACGGTGCTGTGGCTGACATCCTTGTCTATGTCGGATATGAGGATGAGGAACAAGATGGGAGCGAGTACTGTGCCTTGTGGAACAGAGCTTTTCACCGTAGCTGCCCCGGACTTTACTCTGTTGACGACTACTCTCTGTGTTCTGTTAGTGAGGAAATTATAGATCCATCGACCGACTTTTCCTGTTATTCCTTTAGCACGCATTTTGTACGCTATTACGCCATGGTCACACTTGTCGAAGGCTTTTGCAAAGTCTGTATATATTACATCTGCATTCTTTTTGTCTTCTAGTGCATTTAGGACCTTGTCGTAGTGATCCAATAGTTGAGACAGACAGGAGCGACCTGTTCTAAACCCATGTTGCCCTGGGTTGTGTAACTGATGGGTTTCTAGATGGGTGGTGATTTTTGCTTCTTAGGACCCTTTCAAAGATTTTTATGATATGGGATGTTAGTGCTATTGGTCTGTAGCTCTTTGCTGTTGCTTTACTGCCCCCTTTGTGGAGTGGGGCTATGTCTGTTGTTTTTAGTAACTGTGCGACGACCCCCGTGTCCATGCTCCCTCTCCATAGGATGGAAAAGGCTCGTGATAGGGGCTTCTTGCAGTTTTTGATGAACACAGAGTTCCATGAGTCTGGCCCTGGGGCAGAGTGCATGGGCATGTCATTTATCGCCTGTTCGAAGTCATTTGGCGTCAGGATAACATCGGATAGGCTTGTGTTAATCAAATTTTGCGGCTCTCTCATAAAAAATTCATTTTGATCTTCGACTCTCAGTCTGGTTAGCGGCTTGCTAAAAACTGAGTCATACTGGGACTTGAGTAGCTCACTCATTTCCTTGCTGTCATCTGTGTAGGACCCATCTTGTTTAAGTAGGGGCCCAATACTGGACGTTGTTCTCGATTTTGATTTAAGAACATAAGAACATAAGAAAGGAGGAACACTGCAGGAGGCCTGCTGGCCCATACTAGGC
>NW_026509893.1:0-17500 GCF_026875155.1 Cherax quadricarinatus | reverse complement strand
TTTCAACTTTCTACCTTTACAACATTCCCAAATATCCACAAAATTTTCAATTTTTCTTTAGAATCTCCCATAAACAGTATATCCAAAAAATAACGTGTCAATTTCCATTTTGAAATTTTATTCCCCCTAATTTAATCCCCCCTCTCCCAAACACCCTAGATTTATTCCTTTACAACCCCATCTATAAAAATTTTTAAACAACCATGGTGACATTACCATCCCTGTCTAAGACCTACTTTTACCGGGAAGTATTCTCCCTCTCTTCTACACACCCTAACCTGAGCCTCACTATCCTCATAAAAACTCTTTACAGCATTTAATAACTTACCACCTATTCCATATACTTGCAACATCTGCCACATTGCTCCTCTATCCACTCTATCATATGCCTTTTCTAAATCCATAAATGCAATAAAAACTTCCCTATCTTTATCTAAATACTGTTCACATATATGCTTCAATGTAAACACCTGATCTACACATCCCCTACCCACTCTAAAACCTCCTTGCTCATCCGCAATCCTACATTCTGTCTTACCTCTAATTCTTTCAATTATAACCCTACCGTACACTTTTCCTGGTATACTCGGTAATCTTATTCCTCTATAATTTTTACAGTCTCTGTTGTCCCCTTTCCCTTTATATAAAGGGACTATACATGCTCTCTGCCAATCCCTAGGTACCTTCCCCTCTTTCATACATTTATTAAACAAAAGTACCAACCACTCCAACACTATATCCCCCCCTGCTTTTAACATTTCTGTCATGATCCCATCAGTTCCTGCAGCTTTACCCCCTTTCATTTTACGTAATGCCTCACGTACCTCCCCCACACTTACATTCTGCTCTTCTTCACTCCTAAAAGATGGTATACCTCCCTGACCAGTGCATGAAATTACTGCCTCTGTTTCTTCATTAACATTTAAAAGTTCCTCAAAATATTCTCGCCAACTACCCAATACCTCCATCTCCCCATCTACTAACTCCCCTACTCTGTTTTTAACTGACAAATCCATATTTTCCCTAGGCTTTCTTAACTTGTTTAACTCACTCCAAAATTTTTTCTTATTTTCATTAAAATTTCTTGACAGTGCCTCTCCCACTCTATCATCTGCTCTCCTTTTGCACTCTCTCAAAACTCTCTTTACCTTTCTTTTACTCTCCATATACTCTGCTCTTCTTATAACACTTCTGCTTTGTAAAAACCTCTCATAAGCTACCTTTTCCTCTTTATCACACCCTTTACTTCATCATTCCACCAATCACTCCTCTTTCCTCCTGCCCCACCCTCCTATAACCACAAACTTCTGCCCCACATTCTAATACTGCATTTTTAAAACTATTCCATATATTATATATATATATATATATATATATATATATATATATATTATATATATATATATATATATATATATATATATATTATATATATTATATTATATATATTATATATATATATATATTATATATATATATATATATATATATTATATATATTATATATATATTATATATATATATATATATATATATATATATATATACATATATATATATATATATATATATATATATATATATATATATATATATATATATATGTCGTGCCGAATAGGCAGAACTTGCGATCTTGGCTTAAATAACAACGTTCATCTTGCCATATAGGACAAGTGAAAATTTGTGTATGCAATAATTTCGACAAAATCATTCTGAACCTAACGAAAAAAATATATTTCACTGTGTTTGTTTAGTATTTAATTATTGTAAACAAATCTAAAATATATTTAGTGGGTTAGGCTAAAATAAATTGTTCTTGTTATAATAAGGTTAGGTAAGTTTTCTAAGATTCTTTTGGTGCAAAATTAAAAGTTTTTACATTAACATTAATTAAAAAAATATATCTCTAAACATATAAAAGAAAATTTCAGAAAGGGCTTAATTTTAAATGAGTTCTTGCTAATTGACCACTTTTACATATTCGGCACGACATATATTTATATATATATATATGTATATATATTATATATATATTATATTATATATTATATATATACATATATTATATATATAAATTATATAACATATATATATATATATATATATATATATATATATATATATATATATATATATATATATATATATTATTATATTATATATATATATATATATATATATATAAGAATAAGAATAAGAAAATTGTCAAAGTGGGAAGTCTGAATGTGCATGGATGTTGTGCAAATGATAAAAAAGAGATGATTGTGGATGTTATGAATGAGAAGAAACTGGATGTCCTGGCTTTAAGTGAAACAAAGCTGAAGGGGGTGGGAGAGTTTCAATGGAGAGGAATAAATGGGATTATGGGATTAAGTCAGGGGTTTCAAATAGAGTTAGAGCTAAAGAAGGAGTAGCAATAATGTTGAAGGATAAGCTATGGCAGGAAAAGAGGGACTACAAATGTATAAATTCAAGGATTATGTGGAGTAAAATAAAGATTGGATGTGAAAAGTGGGTTATAGTAAGCGTGTATGCACCTGGAGAAGAGAGAAGTGTAGAGGAGAGAGAGAGATTTTGGGAAATGTTGAGTGAATGCGTGGGGAGTTTTGAATCAAGTGTGAGAGTAATGGTGGTTGGGGATTTCAATGCTAAAGTGGGTAAAAATGTTATGGAGGGAGTAGTAGGTAATTTTGGGGTGCCAGGGGTAAATGTAAATAGGGAGCCTTTAATTGAGCTATGGTAGAAAGAAATTTGGTAATAAGTAATACATATTTTATGAAAAAGAGGTTAAATAAATATACAAGGTATGATGTAGCACGTAATGAAAGTAGTTTGTTAGATTATGTATTGGTGGATAAAAGGTTGATGGGTAGGCTCCAGGATGTACATGTTTATAGAGGGGCAACTGATATATCGGATCATTATTTAGTTGTAGCTACAGTTAGAGTAAGAGGTAGATGGGAAAAGAGGAAGGTGGCAACAACAAGTAAGAGGGAGGTGAAAGTGTATAAACTAAGGGAGGAGGAAGTTCGGGCGAGATATAAGCGACTATTGGCAGAAAGGTGGGCTAGTGCAAGATGAGTAGTGGGGGGGTTGAAGAGGGTTAGAATAGTTTTAAAAATGCAGTATTAGAATGTGGGGCAGAAGTTTGTGGTTATAGGAGGGTGGGGGCAGGAGGAAAGAGGAGTGATTGGTGGAATGATGAAGTAAAGGGTGTGATAAAAGAAAAAAGGTAGCTTACGAGAGGTTCTTACAAAGCAGAAGTGTTATAAGAAGATGCAGAGTATATGGAGAGTAAAAGAAAGGTGAAGAGAGTGGTGAGAGAGTGCAAAAGGAGAGCAGATGAAAGAGTGGGAGAGGCACTGTCAAGAAATTTTAATGAAAATAAGAAAAAATTTTGGAGTGAGTTAAACAAGTTAAGAAAGTCTAGGGAAAGTATGGATTTGTCAGTTAAAAATAGAGTAGGGGAGTTAGTAGATGGGGAGAGGGAGGTATTAGGTAGATGGCGAGAATATTTTGAGGAACTTTTAAATGTTAAGGAAGAAAGGGAAGCGGTAATTTCATGCACTGGCCAGGGAGGTATACCATCTTTTAGGAGTGAAGAAGAGCAGAATGTAAGTGTGGTGGAGGTACGTGAGGCATTACGTAGGATGAAAGGGGGTAAAGCAGCTGGAACTGATGGGATCATGACAGAAATGTTAAAAGCAGGGGGGGATATAGTGTTGGAGTGGTTGGTACTTTTGTTTAATAAATGTATGAAAGAGGGGAAGTTACCTAGGGATTGGCGGAGAGCATGTATAGTCCCTTTATATAAAGGGAAAGGGGACAAAAGAGATTGTAAAAATTATAGAGGAATAAGTTTACTGAGTATACCAGGAAAAGTATACGGTAGGGTAATAATTGAAAGAATTAGAGGTAAGACAGAATGTAGAATTGCGGACGAGCAAGGAGGCTTCAGAGTGGGTAGGGGATGTGTAGATCAAGTGTTTACATTGAAGCATATATGTGAACAGTATTTAGATAAAGGTAGGGAAGTTTTTATTGCATTTATGGATTTAGAAAAGGCATATGATAGAGTGGATAGAGGAGCAATGTGGCAGATGTTGCAAGTATATGGAATAGGTGGTAAGTTACTAAATGCTGTAAAGAGCTTTTATGAGGATAGTGAGGCTCAGGTTAGGGTGTGTAGAAGAGAGGGAGAATACTTCCCGGTGAAAGTAGGTCTTAGACAGGGATGTGTAATGTCACCATGGTTGTTTAATATATTTATAGATGGGGTTGTAAAAGAAGTAAATGCTAGGGTGTTCGGGAGAGCGGTGGGATTAAATTATGGGGAATCAAATTCAAAATGGGAATTGACACAGTTACTTTTTGCTGATGATACTGTGCTTATGGGAGATTCTAAAGAAAAATTACAAAGGTTAGTGGATGAGTTTGAGAATGTGTGTAAAGGTAGAAAGTTGAAAGTGAACATAGAAAAGAGTAAGGTGATGAGGGTATCAAATGATTTAGATAAAGAAAAATTGGATATCAAATTGGGGAGGAGGAGTATGGAAGAAGTGAATGTTTTTAGATACTTGGGAGTTGACGTGTCGGCGGATCGATTTATGAAGGATGAGGTTAATCATAGAATTGATGAGGGAAAAAAGGTGAGTGGTGCGTTGAGGAATATGTGGAGTCAAAAAACGTTATCTATGGAGGCAAAGAAGGGAATGTATGAAAGTATAGTAGTACCAACACTATTATATGGATGTGAAGCTTGGGTGGTAAATGCAGCAGCGAGGAGACGGTTGGAGGCAGTGGAGATGTCCTGTCTAAGGGCAATGTGTGGTGTAAATATTATGCAGAAAATTCAGAGTGTGGAAATTAGGAGAAGGTGTGGAGTTAATAAAAGCATTAGTCAGAGGGAAGAAGAGGGGTTGTTGAGGTGGTTTGGTCATTTAGAGAGAATGGATCAAAGTAGAATGACATGGAAAGCATATAAATCTATAGGGGAAGGAAAGAGGGGTAGGGGTCGTCCTCGAAAGGGTTGGAAAGAGGGGGTAAAGGAGGTTTTGTGGGTGAGGGGCTTGGACTTCCAGCAAGCGTGCATGAGCGTGTTAGATAGGAGTGAATGGAGACGAATGATACTTGGGACCTGACGATCTGTTGGAGTGTGAGCAGGGTAATATTTAGTGAAGGGATTCAGGGAAACCGGTTATTTTCATGTAGTCGGACTTGAGTCCTGGAAATGGGAAGTACAATGCCTGCACTTTAAAGGAGGGGTTTGGGATATTGGCAGTTTGGAGGGATATGTTGTGTATCTCTATATGTATATGCTTCTAAACTGTTGTATTCTGAGCACCTCTGCAAAAGCAGTGATAATGTGTGAGTGTGGTGAAAGTGTTGAATGATGATGAAAGTATTTTCTTTTTGGGGATTTTCTTTCTTTTTTATTGGGTCACCCTGCCTCGGTGGGAGACGGCCGACTTGTTGAAAAATATATATATATATATATATATTATATATATATATATATATATATATATATATATATATATATATATATATATATACAATATATATATATATTATATATATATATATATATATATATATATATATATATATATATATATATTTATATATATATTTATTATATATATTTTATATATATATATATATATATATTATATATATATATATATATATATATATATATATATATTATACATATATATATAATATGTGTCAGATAGGCAGAACTTGCGATCTTGGCTTAAATAGCAACGCTCATCTTTCCATATAGGACAAGTGAAAATTTGTGTATGCAATAATTTCGCGAAAATCATTCTGAACCCAACGAAAAAAATGGATTTAATTGTGTTTGTTTAGTATTAAATTATTCTAAACGTATTTAAAATATATTTAGTTGGGTTAGGTTAAAATAGATTGCTCTTGTTATAATAAGGTTAGCTAAGTTTTCTAAGATTCTTTTGGTGCAAAAATCAAAATTTTTACATTAACATTAATGAACAAAATATATCTTTAAGCGTGTAAGAGAAAATTTCAGAAAGAAATTAATTTTAAATGAGTTCTTGCTAATTGACCAGTTTTACATATTCGGCACGACATATATATATTATATATATATATATATATATATATATATATATATATATATATATATATATATATATATATATATATATATATATATATGAGCAATGTAGATGTCATAGAGACAAATATTTTACGAAGTAAAGTCAGACGGCGAATTCTTTGTTAATTATTTTTAGGTACTCTGTTTTGGTACTATGTCTTGGCAAGGACACTTAGCTATGCTTTATCTATTAAAAATAAAATTACCACTGCTGGTCATGGAACAAAGTATTAAGTTGCAGTAGTGTTAAGTGCAAAATACAAGCAACTGTTGATTACATTTCTTGAGTAACTACACAGCTGGTTCCCACCAAATGCTGTGACATGGAAAACTCGTTCAGCTCCACTTCTGTGCGAAGTTAGCAACCTGTAATCTTTCATAAATTTAAAAATTGTAGTTCCAAGCAAGAGATCTTCAATAAGTGGTACAGTTTTCAGTGTCAATCAGTGTATCACAGAATAGTCCCTCCAACTCATCTCTTATCGAGTCAGTGATTAATATTGTATTTTATTCCTTAAGAAACATCTGGATTTTTAATCTTAGGAAAGACTCTTGTTAAATATTCTTTTCAGAGACAACTTTTTCATTTCTCACATTTTTGGAACATCTTATTCTTACATCAAGATAATTGTTGTTGTCCTGTCACAATCATCAAAAGCTCTCTCACTAGTCTTCAGTTTCATGTCACACAAGGAGGAATTGGACTCCATCAAGTTTGCCATTTACTTCTGACTGACCTTTTGCAGATTTTCGAAAAGCATTAGCAAATCGAAAATCAATGCTGTGCTGTAAGCTATTCTGAGGCATCTCTTCTCGATATTGTCAAGAAAAGTCTTGCCGATGTTTTCTTGTTCCGTGTACTATATATATATATATATATATATATATATATATATATATATATATATATATATATATATATATATATATATATATATATATATATATATATACACATATATATGTCGTGCCGAATAGGCAGAACTTGCCATCTTGGCATAAATAGCAACGCTCATCTTGCCATATAGGACAAGTGAAAATTTGTGTATGCAATAATTTCGCCAAAATCTTTCTGATCCTAACGAAAAAAATATATTTCACTGTGTTTGTTTAGTATTAAATTATTGTAAACAAATCTAAAATATATTTAGTTGGGTTAGGCTAAAATAAATTGCTCTTGTTATAATAAGGTTAGGTAAGTTTTCTAATTTCCTTTTGGTGCAAAATTAAAAATTTTTACACCAACATTAATGACAAAAATATATCTTTAAACGTATAAGAGAAAATTTTAGAAAGGACTTAATTTTAAATGAGTTCTTGCTAATTGACCAGTTTTACATATTCGGCACGACATATATATATATATATATATATATATATATATATATATATATATATATATATATATAAACACTGATCTCTGGCTGAAGGAGACTCGAACCTACGAACCTTAGGACAAGGTACGCAGTGCTTTACCAATCTACCCACACTGGACCAATACCTTGGCGTGTAGCATGCGCTACACGTTTGATCCAAGGCAGCCAGCTTTCAGGGAGAAGGCTTACAGCTTTTCATCTCATCCCCTGCATGCATCAGCCTTACTAGAGATTTGAACAATGCAAGGAATTCGCGAGAGCATGCGAAATATACACAAACACTGATCTCTGGCTGAAGGAGACTCGAACCTACGAACCTTAGGACAAGGTACGCAGTGCTTTACCAATCTACCCACACTGGACCAATATCTTGGCGTGTAGCATGCGCTACACGTTTGATCCAAGGCAGCCAGCTTTCAGGGAGAAGGCTTACAGCTTTTCATCTCATCCCCTGCATGCATCAGCCTTACTAGAGATTTGAACAATGCAAGGAATTCGCGAGAGCATGCGAAATATACACAAACACTGTGTGGGTAGATTGGTAAAGCACTGCGTACCTTGTCCTAAGGTTCGTATGTTCGAGTCTCCTTCAGCCAGAGATCATTGTTTGTGTATATTTCGCATGCTCTCGCGAATTCCTTGCATTGTTCAAATCTCTAGTAAGGCTGATGCATGCAGGGGATGAGATGAAAAGCTGTAAGCCTTCTCCCTGAAAGCTGGCTGCCTTGGATCAAACGTGTAGCGCATGCTACACGCCAAGGTATTGGTCCAGTGTGGGTAGATTGGTAAAGCACTGCGTACCTTGTCCTAAGGTTCGTAGGTTCGAGTCTCCTTCACCCAGAGATCAGTGTTTGTGTATATTTCGCATGCTCTCGCGAATTCCTTGCATTGTTAAAAATCTCAAGTAAGGCTGATGCATGCAGGGGATGAGTTTGAAAAGCTGTAAGCCTTCTCCCTGAAAGCTGGTTGCTTGGATAAAACGTTTTTAGCGCATGCTACACCCCAAAGGTATTGGTCCAGTTTTGGGTTTTTAGTTTGGGGAAAGCACTCCCTTCCCTTTGCCCCTAAGGTTCGTAGGTTCGAGTCTCCTTCAGCCAGAGACCCATTTGTTTTGTATATTTTCCCCATGCTCCGCAAATTTCCCCTTTGATATTTTTTATATATTTTAAATATAAATATTATATTTTAAATTTTATATATTATATAAATATATTATATATTTTATCGTCCCCAAATTTGGAGAATTTGGGGATCTTTGCAAAATTGAAATTTTCATCTTGCCAATGGGACAATTTAAAATTTGTGTATGGAATTTTTTTCACCAAAATCTTTTATGAACCTAACAAAAAAAAATATATTTCACTGTGTTTGTTTGGGTAGAAAAATTACTGAAAACAAATAAAAAAATATTTTTATTTGGGGTTTAGGCAAAAAATAAATTATTTTTTTTATAAAAAGGTTAGGTAAGTTTTTTTAATTTCCCTTTTTTTTTTTGGGGCCAAAATTATAAATTTTTACATGAACATTAATAAAAAAAATATATTTTTAAAACTTTATAAGAGATATTTTTTGAAAGGATTTAAATTTTTTAAAGGGGGTTCTTGCAAATTTGGGCCCCTTTTTAAATTTTCGGCACGACATATAAAATATAATATATTTTATATTATATATATTATTATATTTATTTAAATTTTTATATATATATTTTATATAATATAGAGAGAGGGGGAGAGAGAGAGAGGGGAAGAGAGAGAGGGGAGAGTTTTTTGACTATCACTCATCTTTGTGATCGTCAATATGGTTGGGAAAATTGTTACTCTGCTGCTAATCTGTTGAAAAAAACCTCTCCCACAAAATGGCACCGGGTCACTGGACGAATCCAACTTCAGCTGTGCTGTAACACTGGACTTTGAAATTTGCTTTCAAACGAGTGTGGCACCGGGGCCCTCTTGGCAAAACTGCAAGCGCGGGAAAAATTCCCAGGCTCTGCTTTTTTTCTCCTCTTTAAAAACCTTCAGGGTGGGATTCAATGGAACAGAATTGGGGAAGACATTCTATTGATGAAAGGGTGCCCCCCCCCCCCCCCCCCCCCCCCCCCCCCCCAAGGGAAAGTTTTGCTTGGGCCTTTTGTTAGGGGCCCATTACTTCAATGACCTTCTTATCTCATCCCGGGAATCCCATCAAAATCCTAAAGGACTGTACTGGGGGACATTCACTTACCCAAGAGAAAAAAAATCCCAGATGCTCTAAGCTACATCAGTAAACCAGTTAAAAAACAATTAGCGGGGGGGAAACCCGAGACAAAAAAATTTTTTTGCCCCTGAGAAAAACAAAGGGTTTTGGGTTTCTTCCCGCACCATGTTTGGTAATGCCGGTGCACAAATTAAGTATAAAATGGGAGAGTGTTGGTCCCTTTGGGGAAGAATTTGAACCCTTCGAGGGGAATTTGACTCCAAATAAACCATGAAAAAACCCCACTCTGAAAAATCTTGCAAAAAAAGGTAGCCAGGAAGTTTGGGGGGCACTTCGACTTTTTTCCCCCAAGTTGACAGTAGGGTTTTCAAGTTCTTATGAGGCACAAGTACGTTAAACACCTTGAGTATCTCCACTTTCTTGGTTTCCCTGCCCCCATTCTTTCTGCGACTGCAGGGCCCAGAGTAGAGAACGAGCAAAAATTTTTTCATCTCTCGCCAGAACCCATCCTGGTAGATCTGTCTTTTCGCACACCCTTCAACAAGGGGGATTTGGGTTTTTACAAGGCCAACATTGTCGAAAAAACCACACTTGGATCCATTTTCCTAGGACAGCGAAAAATAAGCTTTTTTAAAACCACAAGATGCAGAAAGCAGCAACTTCCCCCCTTGCTACCCCCTTTTTCTAAAAGTAATTTTTTTTCATCTGAGCCCATTTTTCTCCACCCATGACTCGAATCTGGTTTTACATTCGTACAGCAAAATGAGGGTCCACGAGAAAAAGCCCAAGTGATCAAATAAAAAATGCTGGCCCCAATGGCCCCAACCCTTTTTTTCCTGTTCCTTCCCTTGTATGTTTCATAAAAATAAAAATGTTTTCAAATGACCCTGAGGGTAGGTAACAGCTTTAGGGTCAAAAAAGCGGGGAACCCTTTAATTTCCCAATAGTTGTCTTTAAAGTTAGGGATCCCAATCAAAAACTTGCGAAAAAAAAAAAAACTTTTACGGGGACGTATTACATCAGCAAAAACACAAAGATACACAACATGACTTTTGATGATTTCTTCACTTACTCCCAGGGTAAAAATGATTGCCTAGTGGGCTCCATTGGTGCTGCCTAAAAATTTTAAAATTGATGGAAACAGTAGTCTTTTTTTTCCCCTTAAATTTTAATCCCCTATCCAAGGGGGCTCTGATCATGAAATTTTCCAACACAAAATGGGGATTATTTAACTTTTTTTATGCTCCCCCCACCAGGGAAAAAATGGATCTCCAAAGGGGGGGCCCACTGGAGCCCACGGGTTTAAAAATCCGGGCTAAACTTTTACCCCCTTTCATAAATCAAATCGAAGAAACCCCTGTCAGTCTCCCCCGAAAAAAAATTTATATAACTAAAAAATTTAAAAAATTAGCAAAAATGAATTGACTAGCTTACCCCATGACAAAAAAGTAAAATTATCCCTATTACCCACGGGGGCCAAAAAGGAATTTTTAAAAAGCTTTTTAAAGGGCTAATGTGAAAGGGGGAAAAGATAGGATAAATATTCCCAAATTGACCCCGTCTCTTCTTTTTGGTTTGCACTTCTCCAATGTCATCCTAGTAATAAATTTCATTTGAAAAACGCATTTAATTTTACACTAGCGACAGCGGGAGGTTCCCTTTCTGTAAAATTTCACCTGACTAAAAAGGGGCTCTCAGCTGTTTGTTTTAAAATGCTTTTTTTTCCCAATACACTTTTAAAAATTTTTTTTTCCCCCAAAACCCGGAAATTTTTCCCAAATTTTTTTAGTAGTAAATAATTCTTTTTTAAAAATAAATTACAATCGGGACTACTGGGTTATTTAAAAAAATATTTTCCCCTAGCAGGAAATTTGACCCATTCTTTTCTGTTTCCCCCACATTTTAATTGTAAAATGTAAATACTGTTGGCACTCTGTTCCCCTCCAAAAAATTAAAAACTCATATTCAAAAACCAATGTTTAAATCAGTCCCAATGGTTTTTCTTTGATGACATAAATTATTGCGTACAAGTAGGGCCGTTATTACGACAAAAAACCACTTAATTTACCCCATTTTAAAATCAAGGAGTTTTAACATTCCGAAATTTTAAAACACGTAATTCCCTTAAACTTTACGCTAGCGTGTGGGGTTTGGGAAATTTTTGACTCTCAAAAAGGGAAACCTTTTGCCCCTTTCCCCGTCGGGGACATGAAATTTTAAGTATTCGTTACGATCTGGGATTTTTTCATGAAAACCACAACGTACAAAAATATAAAACGTCTTTATATATATAATGTTTTAAGTTTGTAGGCATCTAAACCCAGGGGACTCACTAAATTTTCAATGTAAAACAAGAAAACGTCACGGTATTGTGCATTTTTTTCCTAGTTAAAATTTACAGTGTAACTTAGCTGGAGTAATGAAAGAAAAATCACTATTGTAATTATGTGATAACATTAATGAAAATACATTGGCATAATATTGTAACAAAAATTTGGCTTCACTAGAGAGAGTTCAGTGTTCGTGACATCACTTTTGCCCAAAAGTGGTGAAATTTAGAAGGGGTAACCCTAGCGACAAACCCCTAAAGTAATCACAGTGACATTGTATTGGAACAGCAGAAAAATCTTTAAAGTGCCCCCCCCTAGGAAAGTGACATCATTGTGTAATCGCAATGATTCTCGAAACATTTTCTACAGGACAGTGTCGTGGGGCAAAAATACTCTGTTTTTTAAAATATTGATCACACTTTGGTTTAAAAATAATCCCCGACATCCCTAAAAGACCAATTTTCAAACAAACCATACCCGGGTGGGGGGTAAAACCCCCGATCAGAGAGTCTCAATACCCCAGACCGTCGGGGTTAGCCACTGTGCCAAACTAACCCCGACGGTCTGGGAAATTTTGGACTCCTTTTGGGTGCGGATTCTATCCCCGCCCGTGGTATGGTTTACTCTGGGGGTTTTTTGTAAACTTAAGGATTAATGTGAATTTTTTTTTGGACACTTTTTAGTTGTTCTTTTTATGGTTCTATACAGTTTTTCTATGCACCCCCCTTGTCAAAAGGTGGGTGTGGGAGGGGCTAAAAACCCTAGCATCCGCCTTGTCGGAGGTGGGTGTGCAGGACTGAAACCCAGCAACCCCGCCTTTTTCAAAAGGTGGGGGTGCAAGGGCTAAAAACCCTGCATCCGCCTTGTCGGAAGGGGGGGTGTTTCAGGACTGACACCCTAGACCTGCCTTGTCAGGGGTGGGTGTGGAGGGGCTCCCCCAAACCCCACAACTGCAATCCCAAAATGCGGGTATGGGGAAGTCATGTTCCGTAAAAAACCCCTTTAGAGGTAGATCTGGGGGGGAAAAAATGGTTCACACCTGCCCCTCGAAGCCACATGGGTGAACTCTGTCCTCCCAGACACCCCAGCCACCTTCACAAGTGAGGGATAGGTATGTTTAGTTTTAGGTTGTAAAACAAAAAAATTCAATATATTTCAATGGGCGGAATTTTTTGTATTGAAAAATAATGAATTTTGGGTTTAAAAAAAATAAATTGAATAAATTACTTTCCCATTTTTAGTATATTGCATTGACTTAAGTGTTCCATTGACACTATTTTGTAAAACACCCTTGACATTTTTTGTATATCAGCTTGACCCTCACTAGTTTTAACCCAAAAAAAAATAAATTTGTTAAAAAAGGGAGTGAAAATTTTTATTATAATCAAAATGAAACCTAAGCCCCAAGGGGTATACGCAAACCCCAGTGAAAAGACAATAAAAAATTTTTAAATCTAACCAAGAACAGGAATATCATTAAATTAATCAGGGGTAACAAGATTTGCCTTAAACATATGAGTTTAAAATAACTAGGTAAAAAAAAAGGAACCCCGCGAATAGTAAATCTAATAAGGGCATTTTCGGTCCCCTAATGTTAAATACGGGGCCCCGTATTAATTAACTCCGGGAAAATGGACATCATGGGTTCAGCTTTTAAAAGATGAACTTTATAACACACATATGGAATAGTTTGGGGATCTTAAATTCCCCCCCCCCCCCCCCCCAAAGTTTCTCCTAAAAAGTAAGCTTCTTCGGTCGAAAACAAAAGGAGTCAGCGTAATAGGTTTAAAAAAATTTTAAAAACCCATATTTTTAGTCCGTCACCCCCGAACAAGTAGTTTTTAAATAGTTAGTCAGCCTGGAGGAGGGCCGCCTAGTATAAGAATTTTAATCCTTGAGTGGCAGTGTCAATCCTAAAGGGTAAGGGGCCCTTCACGGGGAAAAGGTGTTTTTAAAAAATGCAACCGCCATTGTTAGGCGATACATTTCGAAATACAGATTCCCCCTGTTTGCACCCCGGGGGGCTTACTTATCAAAATGTTGGGTTTTTTAATTTAATATTTACACCCCCCAAAAACTGCAAACCCCAAAAGGTATGTTGCAACAAAGAACATCTTCAAAAACTTCTTGCCTGATCACTTTGGTAAATTTAAAAAAAGCCCGGATTTGAGAGGGGGGCCTACCCAAATGGACTGCTACAAATCTCAAATTTTTAAAATTTTTACTTCTACTAGTGGGGCCCCCATTCTTCTGTCGTCAAATTTTCTCCAAACCCTTTCCTTGACAAAATTTAAAATTCCCGGGCTTTTGCTTCAGCCCTTTACAAAGTTCCCAAAATGTGGAGGAAAAAAAATCTCAGACTGAGGGAAATGACCACTCAAAACGACTTTTTGGGTGAAAGGTGATTAAATCGTCTTTTTTTTCATCTGTACTGTTTCTGCGCCTCAGCATTCGAGTGAAGAAGCCTGTGTAGGGGGAAATGTTTCGGAAAAAAAAACACCTAAATATTTGGGAAGGGGCAGTTATATCAAAAGTGTTAAAACACAATTAACTGAACTAGGACTTTAAACTTGTGACGGCGTTTCTTGTACCATTTTAAATTGTCAATAGGGGCTACTGTAGGGACAGAGGCATCATTTAAAGCGCTAAAGCAAAAACGAATGAAAATTGGGAATTACTGGACAGTGACATCAGTGGTTTAAATTTCATTAATGGGGATAATTCAGGGCATTCATATCAATAAAACCCCGCACAGTGGCGATTCTTGAGTAACTAATTACATTGCTTGGGTTTAGATTATTATTTGGGAGTTATATTTTTGTGTGGGTGGGTGAGGGGGAGAGGGGATAGTGAGGAGAGAAAAAAAGGGTTTTTGCGGTAACGTTCTATAGTACGAGGTGTTTGTAACAGAGTTTGTAAGGGGGGGAGGGGGATCGGCTTTCTTTAGAGGGGGGTATAGAATTTCTAACGTTAGGGATTTCGAAATCTGTGATTGGATATGAGTGAATGAAAGGGGGTTTTTATAGGTTGGAGGGGGTCAGGGGGCCCAAAAGGCCCCGGGTTTGCCTCCCTGGGGGGGGGGCGTGAGAGGTTGTGAAAGTGGGTTTGGGAAAGGTTTCCCGGTTTTTTTATTGGGACTTTTTGGGGATCCAAGTGTGGATTTGAGCTCAAGGTTTCGTTATGGTAGATATAACACTTTTCAGAATTTTAGTAAAAAATTTAGTAGTTTTTTTTTGGATAATTTTGTTGGGGTTCCCGTCCTTTTATAAAAATGTTCTTGAGAAATAAGTTATTTGCGACATGCAGTGTGTTTTAGTTTGATTTATGTTTCGTGCTGGGTTTTTTTCACGGGTGAGAGATACTTATATCCTGTTTTGCATTGTGGCATTTCAGTGCATATGATTAATGTGAAAAATTTTTTTGAAAATTTTTGTGACGTGTGGGTGTGGGTGTGGATTTTGGGTTTTTGGGTGTGGGTGTGGGGTTTTGTATGTGTATATATATAAAAATTTTATCTCTTTTATTGTATTGGGCCCTTTTTCATGGGTTGACGTTATGGAATACTTTATAAGCTGTTTATTTTTTTTTTAAGTTTTTTTAAATTTAAAGGGCTGTACCCTGATACCGGTTTGGGTTTCATGCAAGTTCTTTATGGGTTTAAATTTTAGGGCTGTAAAGGGGTTTTTAAAAAAAAAAAAAAAAAAAAAAAACATATCTAGACCCGTTTAGTGACGTAGTCCCTTTGTCTGAAAGTTTTTTTGGGTGTTTTTGTAAAAAGTATAGAGCTTGTTATTTTTGTTCTAAGCTGATTTTTTCTGTTTTTTTTGTATGGGTTTGGGGTATGTTCAGCTGTATTGTTTGGGGAAAAAAATGTAGATGATCTAGTCAGATTATGATGTTAGGTTTTGGTTTTTTGACTAATGTGAAGGATGGGATTTAACTTGATATAACTTCTTTGTATATTTTTGTTCAAGTGTATTGAACCTTTGTCAGATGTCATTTATATGTACAATTTATATATATGCAAGGTTTTGTATATATGTCAATTCATGACCCTGTGACATGTAATTTTGTTTTTAGTTATGTTCTTGATGTAAGTTTTTGTTGTAATATCTTGCGAGCATGTAAGTACAATCCGTTTGTCAGTTAATTTGATTAGGTTCCATACTGTTTCTTTATTTTTATGTTAAACTGTATTGGTTTTAAATAAAATATAAAAAAAAAAAAAAATACATTGCAGTGTCATCAGTGTAACTTTTAATGCAGTGATATCACTAGTAACATGAGTGAGATGTCAGTAGTGTAATTACAGGACAGTATCATCACCGGTGTCATCACAGCGTAGTGATATCATTAATGTATCTGTGGGGTTGTTGCATCACTAGCGTAACTACGAAAGTGACAACACTAGTGTAATTGCATAACTAACATCACTATTGTAACTACAGGACAGTGACGTCCCTAACATAGCTACAGTAACACCATTAGTGGAACCGCATTATGACAGTTTCAAAACCCCTCCAGTTAAGAGGTGGGTCCTGGAGCTGAGATTCGACCCTATAACTCCACCACAAATATCATATTATTATAACATATTATAACATATTACGAGCCATAAGTACATCAAATTTCACAGAAACAATAGAGATTTTTATTATTATTATTATTATTATTATTATTATTATTATTATTATTATTATTATTATTATTATTATGATTAGCAGTAGTAGTAGTAGTGGTACTCGTAGTAGTAGTGGTAGTAGTACTATACTAACAGCGCCTGGGAAATGGCTGGTAAATTGTTTTTTTTCGGGGGAAGGAGAAGGGTAGCTGTAATTACTTAGATCATAAGCCCTTCACTTGCATCAAGTGACATTCCTTTGCTGGAATAACATCAGAGATCTATACACATGTATCATTCTGACAAAGGTCCCCCCTTTAATCTCTATCCTCCGAAAACAAAACTTGTGTTAACTCAGAAAATTGTTTGTCCAGTAATACGTCAGCAGGGGGGGTAAGCATTTGGGGTGGTGTGGTTGGGGTGGAATGGTGGGTGGTGGGTGGGGAAATTGGGATTGTTGACCCTTGGGAGGGGTCTTGGCGTGGGTTGAAGGGCTTTTGGGCGAGGAATGCCCGGCCCCCCAGACGAACCTAATACCTAACCCCCTTCCAATCCCATCCTCCCTTGCTCCTGTCCTCCACCCCCCCCTCCTCCCTCCCTCCCTTACCCTTCCTCCCTTTCTTAACCTATGGGTTCTAAAAATGTAGTGGTGAAAAATAAACCAATTAAACCCCCCCCCCGGGGGGGGGGGGGGGGGGGGGGCCCCCCCTTTTTCCCCCCCCCTTTTTTTGGGGGGGGGGTTTTTTTCGTCCCTTTTTAAAAAGGTCCCCTTTTTTTTCCCCTTTTTGCCGGGTCGGCCCCCCCCCTTTTTCCCCGTTCCCCCTTTTTTTTCCCGGGT
>NW_026509892.1:0-13974 GCF_026875155.1 Cherax quadricarinatus | reverse complement strand
TTTTTTTAAAATTTAAAGTGGAAGATGAGGAGTTTGAGGTACCCTGGGTCGATGTTTCTAGTCCAGCAATTTTGAGAAAAAACGTATTAATGGGAGTGCTTATATACTGAGAAGTGAGATAAAGCAGCAGTAGGAGGAGCCCGGTGAAGACTTCCACAGGGGCTATTGTAGGTTGATTTACCATTTAAGAATCATATATCAAGACCTACGATGCGTCTAAAAGATTGATGTAAGTGATTTAGAAAACCAATAAGTTCAAAAACTGAACCCTTTGCTACAGTTGGGAATTTTTTTTGTGCAAAAGTTTCCAAAACAGAGATTCCCAAAATATTAAAAAATTTGTCAAATTCTTCAATCGTGGTTTTGTAAGCCATTTACATCACACTTTTGTCCCCGTGTTAAAGTATTCTTGACTTTTATAACACTCCAGTAGTTGATAGACGCTAATCGTTTTTTTCCCCCCATTCGTCACACTGTCCTATATCAAGGGTGTATATAGGAATCTATATACCTATACATCTATTCACAGGCTGTTCTCTTCAGTTATATTATGTGATAAGGAAATTGGTTTCCTGTTATGAAAATTACTATGGAAATATAATATGAATATAATCGAAAATTGAAAATAACAAATACAAAAATAAATTATAACAAAGAGATGGACGTAGCGGTGTATTGATAAAATTTAAAACTTATAAAAAAAATTATTACAATGAAATAAAGCATTGAAATTTTTGATAAAAAAACCTAAACTGAAAAAAAAATTAATAAAATAAAGAATAAAAATGGGCAAACAGTGATTGGAACAATATACAAATAGATGAATGGTTCAGAGAACCATTCAGATACCCAAGAGTTGCACATGTGTTAAATTTATCAACATGTCGTTTCTGAACCATTCTCTACAAACTGCAGGCACTGCAATTTTGGGATCTTAATACTTGGGAATTTTTCGCTTCCCCTTTTTCTTGGGCACAAAATACTTCAAATTGAACAAATTGCCCCCCTAGCTGCTGCACCTCTCTGTTGGTTTTTATAAGCTGCTTCTCCGTAATGTGCCGTTTTCATTCAAGATTGATGGATGCCCATCGACTCAAGGTTGGGGGATGATTACCTCATTCCCCTCCTATCTTCAAAAATTTTTCCCAGTATGGATGTGAAGCCACTGTGTGGTGAAACGTTTCCTCAATAAAGTACCCCAAAAGTTGCACAGTGTCTAATTTTTTAAAATTTTCAAATAACCTGTGATGGAGAAAGAAACTTTGACGTGTTTCGTTAAGAAAATAAGAAAAAGAAGGAAAAAAAAGCGAAGGCCCACGGCCCTACAAAGCGGTCCCCTTTTCAAAAAGACCTCAACCCAAAACTAACCAAGATTAACCCGACCCCAAAGACACCAAAAACCCGCCCCCCCCCACATCTTATTTTCAAATCTCTTTTTAAAATTACCCAGGTCCCGCCTCTTCACCCCCTTGGGAAAATGTTTTACCTTCACAACTTTAGAAACGTATTACCTTGTCCTTTCTAAATTATTAAAGATTTAAATGATTATAAGATTTTTGCAAGAATTTTGCTAAAAGAAAAAAAAAGGTCCCGGGTAAGTGATTATAAAGGGGCAATAGGGGTGCCGGGAAGATCTATGTTGACGGGCGGGTTGATTAAAGTTTTATTGAAAAAGAGTAAAATTGGGGGTGGGGGGGGGGGGTGTTGGCTATAGATTGGGAGGCGGATATGATAGTGTGGAAAAAGGGGAAAGGTTATGGGGATTATGGATGGCGGGGTTTGGGAAAAAAATTATATATGGGCCCAAATTAAGTTCAAAATGCATCCTTGCGGGGCAGGTAAATGGAAGGTTAGGAGAACAAATTCAGATGAGAGTAAGACACATGTGCAACATCTGGGTATCTTTATTGTAGACGTTTCGCCATCCAGTGGCTTTATCAATACAAATTCTAGGACATAACTTGAAGACAGTAGAACTATGTACAGAAGATGAGGTAATCAGTCCCTCAACCTAGGAGTAGGTGCGAACAGCACCATAGTCGTGGAGATTCTGAAGCAGAAGAAAGAATCCTGGCGCTATTTATAGTAACGTCAGGTGAAGCAGACGAGGGCAAATTCACTGGTAGGCGGGATTCCCCAGTGGAAGTAGGTCCTTCCCAAAGAGATGGGTTAGTAGTAGTAGTAGTTGTCGTAGTCGTGAAGGTTATGTACATGTCCTCAGAATTAAGATTCCATGATGTTGCAGTGTCTGACAAGTTGTGTACGAATGTGGAAAAAGACACTTATGTACAGTTCAGGACATTTATTAAAGGAAACGTTTTCGCCACGAGTGGCTTCTTCAGTCCTAATACAGAAGCCACTCGTGGCGAAACGTTTCCTTTAATAAATGTCCTGAACTGTACATAAGTGTCTTTTTCCCACATCTTGTCGGTATCACCATACCATTTCCTCTGTGTACGAATGGTATATAATACCGACAAGATGAGAGTAAGACACATGTGCAACATCTGGGTATCTTTATTGTAGACGTTTCGCCATCCAGTGGCTTTATCAATACAAATTCTAGGACATAACTTGAAGACAGTAGAACTATGTACAGAAGATGAGGTAATCAGTCCCTCAACCTAGGAGTAGGTGCAAAGAGCACCATAGTCGTGGAGATTCTTTCAGAATCTCCACGACTATGGTGCTCTTTGCACCTACTCCTAGGTTGAGGGACTGATTACCTCATCTTCTGTACATAGTTCTACTGTCTTCAAGTTATGTCCTAGAATTTGTATTGATAAAGCCACTGGATGGCGAAACGTCTACAATAAAGATACCCAGATGTTGCACATGTGTCTTACTCTCATCTTGTCGGTATTATATACCATTCGTACACAACTTGTCAGACACTGCAACATCATGGAATCTTAATTCTGAGGACATGTACATAACCTTCACGACTACGACAACTACTACTACTACTAACCCATCTCTTTGGGAAGGACCTACTTCCACTGGGGAATCCCGCCTACCAGTGAATTTGCCCTCGTCTGCTTCACCTGACGTTACTATAAATAGCGCCAGGATTCTTTCTTCTGCTTCAGAATCTCCACGACTATGGTGCTGTTCGCACCTACTCCTAGGTTGAGGGACTGATTACCTCATCTTCTGTACATAGTTCTACTGTCTTCAAGTTATGTCCTAGAATTTGTATTGATAAAGCCATTGGATGGCGAAACGTCTACAATAAAGATACCCAGATGTTGCACATGTGTCTTACTCTCATCTTGTCGGTATTATATACCATTCGTACACAAATTCAGATGAGCAGGGGTCTACGTCAAGGTTGTCCCCTTTCACAAATATTTTTTGCGTGTTTACAGGATCCCTTTTATAGAGGAATTAGGGTCTTATTGGCAGCAAATGGGGTTGGTGACGAAAGGGGTGGGGGAGCTGGCATTGTTGGATATGTTGATGACACAACGATTTTAGTAAGTGGTAACAGGGATTTGCCTCGGGTGGAAAAGTTTTTTTTTTTTTTTTTTTTTTTTATTTAAAACATCATAAATACAAGGCTGCTTAAAAATTAAATAGCATCACCATACATAATCTATAGAGTACAACAAGATACACACCATAAATACCAGAAAAAAAAATCTTTGTAACTAATACGTATAGATATATACGACAAACACCATAAAATGCATACGTACGTTTCACTAAACACAGACAATACCAAAAGATATAACTGTTTGCGTAACAAATATAACACTGGTGGAAACCCCACTTAACCCATTATAACCTACATGCACATCATACAAACATGTTACATTGATGATTAAACAATAGTTTATGTAATTTGCATACAAAATATACAATTGATTATAGAAATTCCAACTTAGACACAAATTCAATGATTTACTCTAACACAAATTCATTAACATAATAAATGTAATAAAGTTGGTAGAATTACCGACAATATGTAAAGTAAAAGGACACAAGTGCAACTAATGTGACAGTTATTGTGGCAACGTTTCGCTCTCCAGGAGCTTTATCAAGCCATTACAAACAATACATGGACACAGAGTGTATATAAAGGCTCTGAGTGAGGTGCAATACTAGTGAGGTACCATTTCGATGTTCACTAGTGGTAGTAGTAGTAGTAGTAGTAACAAAAATAATACAATATGGAAGAGCAAACAATTCGTACATGAGTAAAAGGATACATATGCAACAGTTAGGTATCTTTATTTCGAAACGTTTCGCCTACACAGTAGGCTTCTTCAGTCGAGTACAGAAAGGTTGATAGAAGCAGAAGATACTTGAAGACGATGTAATCAGTCCATCACCCTTAAAGTTTTGAGGTGGTCAGTCCCTCAGTCTGGAGAAGAGCATTGATCCGTTGTCTGAAACAATATTGTTTCAGACAACGGAACAATGCTCTTCTCCAGACTGAGGGACTGACCACCTCAAAACTTTAAGGGTGATGGACTGATTACATCGTCTTCAAGTATCTTCTGCTTCTATCAACCTTTCTGTACTCGACTGAAGAAGCCTACTGTGTAGGCGAAACGTTTTGAAATAAAGATACCTAACTGTTGCATATGTGTCTTACCTAACAATCTGTCGGTATTTCATACCATTTTATGTTCATCATGAGTAAAAGGATATAAAAGCTATTACTTGGGTAACATAAAAATAGGTTGGACAAATATAGACTGGAAAGAGGCAGGTTTTTTTCGGTGTTCACTCTCTGTAATGTGCTTGTGTAGTATAACAGGAGAGACTATGTGATGGCAGGGTTTACTGTTTTCAGGAGGATTCTTGCTAAGACTTCGGAGATGGTGAAGCTGCCGTTGTTTTGTTTAATTGTATTCGAAACAGCAGTGCTGATTCAAGGCACTTGCGTGTGCGGAAATTAGTTTCTTTGATCACTAATTGGGCGTCTCTGAATTTCATGAGATGACTGGTGGGAATTTCGGTGTTGTACACAGGCGTTGTTCAAGCGTCACTTGGTTACGTTACGTGGACGATGTCCTCGTAATAACTCCAAAACGTTTTGATGTACGGGATCTTCAGGCAAGGCTCAACGCAGTTGAACCAGCGATTCAGTTTTACACTAGAAGAAGAGTCCAATGACAAGCTACCTTTCCTCGACGTCTTCATTCACAAAGTAGACAACAACCTAAGATTTCAAGTTTATCGGAAACCCACCAATAAAAATGATCTCACACACTTCCATTCCAGTCAAGATACCAAGACCAAAAGAGGCATCATCATCGGGTTTTTCCTAAGAGCATACCGAATTTGTAGTCCTGAGTTTCTTGACGAGGAATGTACCAAGGGTATCTTGGTACAGACCTGCAATCAACTTCGACAACTTCCACTAGTGAGAGGGGCTGGATTTGAGAGGGACCTGACTTCTCAACATCTGAGTTCTTACCTCTCCTAGTGGCCTACGTCTCACTTCTTGGCGCTATAAAAAGCTCCATCCTGTCACTTCTTCTCCATATTGTTTCATACTATGGAACAATGCTCTTCTCCAGACTGAGGGACTGACCACCTCAAAACTTTAAGGGTGATGGACTGATTACATCGTCTTCAAGTATCTTCTGCTTCTATCAACTTTTCTGTACTTGACTGAAGAAGCCTACTGTGTAGGCGAAACGTTTCACAATAAAGATACCTAACTGTTGCATATGTGTCTTACCTAACAACGAGGAATGTACTTACATTCGCCAAACATTCACTGAGTTACAATTTCCTTCTTTTTTCAACAAAGACTGCAAGAAAAGAGCTCTTCAGATCATCATTTCTCCACGCTTCAACACCGCTCCCAACAAAGTTATAATTCTTCCCAACAGCCAGGTTGCACTAAACGTCTCAAAAGTACTTCACAACTAACACCAGAGTCGCCATCGCTTCTACCACTTCAATAAAGGATCTAACCGGGACAAAACCCAAGCACCACGAACACAGTCAATGCAGGAGTTTACACTATACCCTGTGGAGGCTGTGACAAAGATCTACGTAGGTGAAACAGAAAGAAACCTCGACACCCGCCTCAATGAACCATTTACACATGTAGGAACGACAACTTTAACAACGCCTGTGTAAAAACACCGAAATTCCACCAATCATTCATGAAATTTTCAGAGACGACCAATTAGTGATCAAAGAAACAAATTTTTCGCACACGCAAGTGCCTTGAATCAGCCTGATCGCTGTTTCGAATACAATTAAACAAAACAACGGCAGCTTCACCATCTCCGAAGTCTTAGCAAGAATCCTCCTGAAAAACAGTAAACCCTGCCATCACATAGTCTCTCCTGTTATACTACACAAGCACATTACAAAAGAGTGAACAAACCCAAAAAAAAACCCCCTCTTTCCAGTCTATATTTGTCCAACTATTTTTATGTTACCCAAGTAATAGCTTTTATATCCTTTTACTCATGTACGAATTATTTGCTCCTTCCATATTTTATTTTTTTGTTACTATCTACTACTTTCAAATTACTACTAACTACTAGTGAACATCGAAATGGTACCTCACTAGTATTGCACCTCACTCAGAGCCTTTATATACCTCTGTGTCCATGTATTGTTTGTAATGGCTTGATAAAGCTCCTGGAGAGCGAAACGTTGCCACCATAAATGTCACGTTAGTTGCACTTGTGTCCTTTTACTTAACATAATAAATATTATATAAATGACGATCATATTAATCGTCAGCAATTTCCATCCATTCTATATGTGTTCAATCTTGATACCTATGAACTACGTTTGAATCACAAACAACAATCCAACATTGCAAAATATTTATAGGAAATTCGGTACGACTTATTTGTAACGTACCGTGTTAAAATCCCTTTAATACTTTGGTGACTCACAGACTAGATTAAACAGTAACAGGAAGGGGTTTAAAGCATGCATATATAATATATATGTGTTTGTATCCCAAAAAATTTTCTGGACCTCCATAACACAATCAAAACAAAACTAAGAAACTAGTGACTCAAGAATACAACGAGTCTGAAACACAAAGGAAGCATCAAAAACATAACAAATATGTAAAGGCACCCCAGCCATTTTGTACACAAAAGGTAAATAAGAAACCCCTAACCCCTGAATCTACAACCACACATCCATAACAACAAAAAAACATTCATGCCCAAACTCATATTCACGCAATCACATCCTTCCCCCAAGAGACGAGCCGCATTGCCCACTGACCTACACGACAACTTATTCGGCATGCCCGTATATTTATCACAGATTCAAAAAGGGTTTCAAGAGTGAGCCTTTTATAACCGTCCGAAAAACCCTTTTCCCACCTCCTCCCATACAATCCCCATTCCTACACATTGTACAATAAAACGTTATTGCAAGGACACGCCTTCGCACCTCACTGACCCTTTTTCCCCCGCATTACCCACGAAATATAAATGTAATCCACGATAATATAATCTAAAGCCCGTTCAACGTCCTGGTCTAAAACCACCGATGTCGAGACTTAACGCACGCAGGACCTGCACTCCCCTCCCTCCCACCCTCTGTACCACCCTACCCAACCAACTCTGACATCTTCTAAACCTTCGCAAAAATAGACAACGTGAAAAACCGTGTCTTCCCCACCACAAAAAACCCCCACCGCCTCCCTCCACGACTCTTCTGGATCGTAGTATTGCCCCTGACGGCAATATACCATGTAAAAACGAAACATGACTTCACGCACCTTAGGCCGTAATTTCAACTTACTAAATCGGAGCCATATATTTTTTCCCCCGAGTACATGGGGAACAAACCTTCTACTGGAGCTTTCGCACGTACCCCCTAGTAACCTACTTAAAACCCTTATGCGAATTTCCTCCGTTCCTTTTACCATCAACAAAGCTCGTAGTACAATCTCACATTCCCTTAACTCCATTCCCCTATACCACTTTTTCAAACCCCCGTATATACTTAGTCCATATTTCCCGCCATCACACCCACACGCCAAACCTCCCACTTTAGAAAAACACATTTCACCCTAATCTTTAAGTCCAACAATCCCAAACCTCCTCGACGTACAGGTACCATAACAACCTCACGTTTTATCCAATCACACCTCGATCCCCACAGAAAGGTAAATACTCTTCTCAATATTCCATTGATCGCTGTTCCTGTAATTGGGAATACAGCAGCAACGTGCCACACCTTACTATACAATAAAACGTTAACAACGATCACACGTTGGACCAGAGTGAGATGTTGGGGCCTCAAAACACCCAGACGACCAATGACCTTTTCCAACGTCCTTACTGAATTTTCCTCCCGCGCCACATCCAAATCGTCTCTATAAATAATACCGCAAATCTTTAATGACATCGCAGTTGTGTTAACCACGTTACAGCTCACCATTCCACCCCCTTTCCAGGTACCCAACCCCATGATCATCGACTTTTCACTATTTTTTTTATTTTATTTAAAACAGTTCATACAATATACATAGATAGTTACGTATATAAATGTGATATAAATATATATAAAAAGAGGCATTATCAGTGGGTGTGTTCCGGTCCACTAAGTAACATTATCAGTGGGTGTGTTCCGGTCCACTAAGTAACATTATCAGTGGGTGTGTTCCGGTCCACTAAGTAACATTATCAGTGGGTGTGTTCCGGTCCACTAAGTAACAATATTCATAATGATTCTGATATACACATAACTACGTAACTAACACACTACTGCAAAATACACAGTGCTTCCATTACTGTTTTTTTTCATAATGTAAAATGACACAAAGCACTTACAATACTAGTGACTCCCCCCCCCCCCCAACATTTACGTTATTATTATTATACTCAAAAAGTTGCGCTAAACCACAATGGTGAACATGTACTTTAACTGTTTTATATACTCCATACATTATCATTTTTAGTTTAAAACTTTCAATGCATTAATAAATAAAAGAAGCCTTAGCAGGTCCTACACAGAAAAAAAAATGAAATTACATATTCTCAATACACTTAAACGTTTATCTATGAGCTGACATGAAATATAGACTCCACAACATCTTAAAACTATTCAAAGAACTTTTAAAATACTAACAACTATTACACTTTATGACAATATATAAATAATAACACAACTATAGTGAAGAATGTCAACTAATATGATAACTGTACACTGGATATTGAAACACACACTTGTATTACATATACCAAGAATGTATATTATTAAACACGTATTGTCATGTTCAACAAATTCTAGCTGTTTATTGACATGTTTCAGAGCAATTTTAGACTTGCTCTTTCACACACTATGGTTAATAATACAACATTATAGCCCCTAATCGAATTGATAAGCCCCCTCTCGTTTCTCAGGAAAACAATGCTTAATAATCATGATATTCTATATCCATGTAATTAATTTTTCCCTTCCCCCTTTTACAGAGACCAGTCCACCCAGCCATTACAACACTAAATCGCACAACCCTCTCACAGTCATACCTCTATACGATACCGGAAAATCTATAGCCCATCTACGTCCATACACTACCTCATTTATACACTTTGTTTTATAGAAATGTCCTGCTAAAGCCCTTGTTCGTTCCTCCCCCCCCACCTCCCTCACCTCCCTCATCGCCCACGATATATAGATATAATCTGCCACTAAATACATGACGGCCCTCCTCACACTATCTCCCACTCCCTCTATATCCAAACTCAGTGCCCTTAATACCACTAACCTACTCCCACCCACCATATCCAACACTCTGCGAAACCATAGACGTGCCCTCTCAATATGCTCACAGAAATACACCACATGATATACTGTTTTCTTTCTCATTGATTCCCTCCCCTCCACACAAAACAACAACATTGAGACGGCAAAAATCCATCTGATACAGTCGTACTTTATTTGGCAAATCCATTAAAACCATACATAGTTCCCACACTCCTTGAATCTTTACCCTCTCTTACTGAAGTCTCCCCAGAATTCGTGGTCCAATTATATAATGAAAAAACATCCTCCCTTCCACCACCCTCCTTTACACCTTGACAACCCCCCAAAACACACGCCGTTTACATTTCTGATTTCTTAATTGTAATAAGTAATCTCAACATACCATACACTCCTCTAATTCCCAATCCACCACCACGCCTCACATCTTCATCACATCCCTCACTCGGACGTCCACGTTCCCCACCCAATCTCCAGGGAAAATAACAATGCTTCACGTACAATGCTCTTCAGTCTCTACAAAGGAATTAAACCCAAAACCCACCCTGTTGCCAGTGGTGCCATTACACCGGCTGCCTCAGCCTAAGACAACCATATCCCCATATAAAATTCAGTACTTCCTTTGCACTACCGCACGTCTTTCAGCCACCAAGGATACACCACAGCCACGTGCCAACAATTTAGGATTAAATAAGTTATTATAACTACAATGACTCTCTGTTGTATATTTCAAACCACTCGTTCTTATTCCCCCTAACCTAAGCAATAACTCCTTGCACTTCCCTTTTAGAATTGCCTCTCAACCCCCTGCGCTGCCCCTCTGTACAATACTCCACAAATTTTTTTATCTGCTCTACTACCTGCCATCCATACATTTTTTCCCAGTTCCCCTCCACCCATGACCCAACCTCCAGTAATTCGACTTTTCCACTATTAACACTCAAACCTGTTTGCTCCACAATATTTCAACAATTCTACTTACATTCTTATAACCCCTCCTCTCCCCCCTACTAAGACCGTCTGTCATCCACATAACCAACTATACCCGTAGCACCCCTAAGTCTACCTCCCCCTCACTTACTCCTACATTTATCAACCTATATAATGGGACTTGCCATACAAGCAAAAAGGATCTGAGACATGGGGCATCCCTGCCTCAGCCCCCTACCCATTTTACTAACCATCTTCCCCCATCCTTCCATTTATTTGCACTCATAGTTTCTTCACCTTCTATATAAGTTTCCGCCACTGCACAATTTCCTCACCGAAACCCAACCTCCTCAAAATCATCCATAATGTCTCTCCTCTCTACACAATCATAAGCCGTCTACCAAACCAAAGCAAGAACACCTCCACCATCCATCCTACCTCCTCTATATAACCTTTATCCTCCCATGCCCACTAAACGTTTGTTCTCCCTGGCACACCCCTCTGTCCCCATCTAAACCTCCCAATTACTTTACGCAATCATTACCTAAACACCCTGGCAAACAATTTATAATCTCCCGCACATTAATGAAAACCTCTATAATCTGTATGCTATTCTGTACTTTCCCCCATTGGAACCATAACTAATACACCAGTCCTTTGTGTTAGACTCATGCTTCCCTTATCCTTCATTACATCCACCAACTGCACCAAGAATTCCATCATGACATCCCATTGCTCAAATAAAATTCATGTTGGGATTCCATCTATCCCAGGTGCTTACCCGACATCATCCCCTTTTAAAGCCTTCACACTTCCCTTCAACATAATGCCCTTCTATTCCATCCTTCTTATCGCTGACTCTAGGTTTCTCTGTATCCTCCTTCTCTAAAATCTTCAATATCTGCCTATCTTCCTGTTTCCCCCCTCTCATATATATTCTCAAACCGCTTATCAGCATAACCACTCATACTTTCCGTAGTTAACTAACCTCTGTCCCATCGAAATCCCTCCCAACATCCTATGTACGTCAACATCTCAGAGTCATTTGTCTTCTGTCGTGTCTTTATTCGCCGCAATACACAGCGGAATGGCTTATCTCCCCATAAAACATCTTCCAATCCACCTCTCAGTCTCTCACCATCAAATCTTGCATTCTCTGCATTTCCATAATTGCGCTTTGGATGCTCTCATCACTTGTACTGGATAAACCCCACTAAAACCTTCATAGCACAGTTTCAACTGTCCTACAAATATCTCTGTAAAGCCATATTTCCATTGACTTGCCTCTTTTCTTTCCTCATATAAAATATTTTTGATTCCTGGTTTAGCATATTCCTCCCACCATCGTAGTAATATACCTCCTTTTCTCCCCTTGGTCAACTACATTTGTCCACCCATCAACAAAACTAACACCGTCCTACAGCTCATCTAACAATCTCACATAAGTTTTTTCCAAACTCATGTAACGCTTTGGTAAACCTCCCCATCCCACCTCCACGACCACTCCTCTATGATCTGAAAAAACACTACATTTATAGTTTTTCTGTATTAGCAACCTGTAACCCAGGAGAAGCAAAATACTATCTATCGTGTCGCATATCCTCTCCCTCACAAAAGTAGGCTCCACGTTCCACCCCTCCCCTTCTCACTACATCCGCGAAGCCCCGCTCCCCCTAAAACATCTCGTAGACCCCCCAACACACACCCTGCATCCCTCGGCTCCACATCCTTTTCTACGTAACACACTATTCCAAACCCCTCCAATAAATGAATAAACAGCTAAACCCCGCATATGCTAAATTAGTGTGTCCCTTACAAATTCTCTCTTTAACACGTCTATTACAGTCCGCCGTATGTTATACACCACAAACACACACGTTCCCCACCCCAGTCCCATCCACCCTCGCTACTCCCTCCATCTCCCCCTTCTTCCCAATGAAAACAATTGGAATGGACTGGTCTTAGCTTTAAAACAGCAGCACCCTCCCTTAACTTCCCAGTATACCAGCATAAACTTTATACCATCTACCAACAAATCCCTTCCATACCCTAAAATTATGCTCTTTTTAAAATATTACTTGTATGCCAAGTCTCTTTAAAAAATCGCTAAATAACTTACGCTTTACATCAGCCCTTAGCCGTTAACATTTAAAGTTAGACACTTAAAAATGCTATCGGGGGCTTACCAATCGACCGATATCCTTGCGTTTCCTTACGTTTTTGCTGAACATTCTTTTCACATTGTCCTTTTCCCTTTGCCTCACCTTTCCTCTGCCCCTTTCCCCCTCCCCCTGTTACTTTTTTGCACATCCACTGATAGTTTCTTACCAGTTCGTTGCGCTGGTGGTGAGGACGTCATCACTATCAGAAGCCCCTGCCTCTCTTTTACGTGATGCCTCTACTATGTGCATTCCCTCATCTTCACATTCACTTGTGTACTTCAACCACAACCCACTAATCCTCTTTGATTGCATATCCCCATCACCCACATTACCCACCTCTTGAATTCCTTCTCACCTATAGTTTCCCATCCGACACCATTTTAGTGTTTCCCCTCCTCATGCTGATTACCCAAGAATTCTTGAATAACAGTGTCTATTGTAGCCGTAAAACCCGACCCGCCCAATTCCCACTCGTTTCACCTCATCCTCCATACGCATATTCTCAAAAACCCGAGAGACCTCCGGTAATGTTACACATTCTTCCGGATTGTCCCCCCACGATTTTACTCCATGTTCTATGATCTTGAAGATGCTCCCCTTAGACTGGGTCATCACCTCTCTCTCCTTCCCCACTCCTTTCCCCTCTCCATATTTCTCAGGTGTCGATCGACGTGGACACATTGCTGCCATATGATCAAAGGCTCCACACAGTCTACAGGTTCGTCTTTGCCCCGCATATGTTACATATACCTGTATTCTAAAGTCACTCTGTGTCACATATGATGGTATGATTTGCGCAAAGACATTTTGAGGGTAAAGGAGCCCTCACGCAGTCCAAACATACAAACCAACAGACCACCTTCCAACTGATGCCTGATGTATAACACCATACTCATTGAATGTTGCTTTTAAATCTTCTTAATCCGCTTAAATGGGACATTCCGTAACTTTACCCAAGTAAAATACTTGGATCATTCGTCGCTCGACCTTTGGGACGAGCAGACGTGAGCTGAGCCTGCCCTCTGCTGTCAGCCGGTTAACAACCCTTGGGTTTTCTCAAAATGGCGCAGCAGGCAAGAAGAAGGGTAAACACTGTCGGCATAGAAGTGGTGCGGGGGCTGTGCATGCCCACCAGCTCAAGTTTTATTACCTGCCATCAAAAATCGGA
>NW_026509891.1:0-14657 GCF_026875155.1 Cherax quadricarinatus | reverse complement strand
TTCTAAGAAAAAGAAGGAAAGAACATCAGGGGCCTTTTGGGCCTATACAGGCAGGCCCTTTACAATTACCCCAATAAAAAAAATTTCCCCCATTTCACCAGAAAATTTTCAATGTACATAAGAAAAAAGGGCCTCTGATGTCATTTTTTGGTTAAGTCATCACTGAGCTAAATCCCAAGGTTCCCACCTTTCCTGAGCTAAGTACGGGTTTTTCCTTTGGATCTAATGTCAGTTCTTCCAACGTCTGAGCTAAGTAAGGTCACGTCTGAGCAGGTCACTCTAAACACTTTTCAGACAAACCTGATATTTTAGCTAAAATTCATGGATTTTCAAACTTTTTTATCAGAATTGCTGATGGAATTGAATTTTATGCTGAAAGTAACTTAAATATGACATTTTAGTGTAGTATTGATTCAATATATATTTTAAGTGTGAAAATCCATGTATTTTAGCTAAAAAGAAAGGTTTGTGTGAAAAGTGCTCAAAATCCTCCAAATCGTCGAAATATGCAGTAAAACATCATTTTACCATATTTTTCGATTTTTTCAATGCTTTTGGTATTTTTAAAAAAAATATGAAATATATGAAATGCTTGAAATATACGAAATAGCTGAAGCATTGAAAAAATCGAAAAATATGGTAAAATGATGTTTTACTGCATATTTCGACGATTTGGAGGATTTTGAGCACTTTTCACAGAAACCTTTCTTTTTAGCTAAAATACATGGATTTTCATATTTAAGTTACTTTCAGCATAAAATTCAATTCCATCAGCAATTCTGATAAAAAAGTTTGAAAATCCATGAATTTTAGCTAAAATATCAGGTTTGTCTGAAAAGTGTTCTAAATGCTAAAAATCGTCGAAATATGCAGTAAAACATCATTTTACCATATTTTTCTCTTTTTTCAATGCTTTTGGTATTTTTAAAAAATATATGAAATATATAAAATTTCCCTTTGAAATAACTTAAAAATACCTGAAGCATTGAAAAAATCGAAAAATATGGTAAAATGATGTTTTGCTGCATATTTCGACGATTTCGAGCATTTAGAGCACTTCTAGCAATTCTGATAAAAAAGTTTGAAAATCCATGAATTTTAGCTAAAATATCAGGTTTGTCTGAAAAGTGTTCTAAATGCTAAAAATCGTCGAAATATGCAGTAAAACATCATTTTACCATATTTTTCGATTTTTTCAATGCTTCAGCTATTTCATATATTTCAAGCATTTCATATATTTCATATATTTTTTAAAAATACCAAAAGCATTGAAAAAATCGAAAAATATGGTAAAATGATGTTTTACTGCATATTTCGACGATTTGGAGGATTTTGAGCATTTTTCACACAAACCTTTCTTTTTAGCTAAAATACATGGATTTTCACACTTGAAATATATATTGACTCAATACTACACTAAAATGTCATATTTAAGTTACTTTCAGCATAAAATTCAATTCCATCAGCAATTCTGATAAAAAAGTTTGAAAATCCATGAATTTTAGCTAAAATATCAGGTTTGTCTGAAAAGTGTTCTAAATGCTAAAAATCGTCGAAATATGCAGTAAAACATCATTTTACCATATTTTTCGATTTTTTCAATGCTTCATCTATTTCATATATTTCAACCATTTCATATATTTCATATATTTTTTAAATATACCAAAAGCATTGAAAAAAATCGGGGGGGGTTTTTGATGGTAAAATGATGTTTAACTGCATATTTCCGACGATTTTTAGGCATTTAGAACACTTTTCAGACAAACCTGATATTTTAGCTAAAATTCATGGATTTTCAAATTTTTTTATCAGAATTGCTGATGGAATTGAATTTTATGCTGAAAGTAACTTAAATATGATATTTTAGTGTAGTATTGAGTCAATATATATTTCAAGTGTGAAAATCCATGTATTTTAGCTAAAAAGAAAGGTTTGTGTGAAAAGTGCTCAAAATCCTCCAAACCGTCGAAATATGCAGTAAAACCATATTTTTCGATTTTTTCAATGCTTTTGGTATTTTTAAAATATATATGAAATATATGAAATGCTTGATATATATGAAATAGCTGAAGCTATGATGTTTTGCCGCATATTTCGGCGATTTCGAGCATTTAGAGCACTTATAGCAATTCTGATAAAGAAGTTTGAAAATCCATGAATTTTAGCTAAAATATCAGGTTTGTCTGGAAAGTGTTCTAAATGCTATAAATCGTCGAAATATGCAGTAAAACATCATTTTACCTTATTTTTCGATTTTTTCAATGCTTTTGCTATTTTTAAAAATACGTGAAGCATTGAAAAAACCGAAAATATGGTAAAATGATGTTTTGCTGCATATTTCGACGATTTCGAGCATTTAGAGCACTTCTAGCAATTCTGATAAAGAAGTTTGAAAATCCATGAATTTTAGCTAAAATATCAGGTTTGTCTGAAAAGTGTTCTAAATGCTATAAATCGTCGAAATATGCAGTAAAACATCATTTTACCATATTTTTCTATTTTTTCAATGCTTCATTGTATTTCGTATATTTCAGGCATTTCATATATTTCATATGTTTTTTAAAAATATCAAAAGCATTGAAAAAATCGAAAAATATGGTAAAATGATGTTTTGCCCATATTTCGATCGACGATTTCGAGCATTTAGAGAACTTCTAGCAATTCTGTTAAAGAATTTTGAAAATCCATGAATTTTAGCTAAAATATCAGGTTTGTCTGAAAAGTGTTGTAAATGCTAAAAATCGTCGAAATATGCAGTAAAACATCATTTTACCCTATTTTTCGATTTTTTTTCAATGCTTCAGCTATTTTCATATGATATCAAGCATTTCAATATATTTCATATATATTTAAAAATAACCAAAAGCATTGAAAAAATTCGAAAATATGGTTTTAACTGGCATATTCCGACGATTTGAAGGATTTTGAGCACTTTTCACACAAACTTTTCTTTTTAGCTAAAATACATGGATTTTCACACTTGAAATATATATTGACTCAATACTACACTAAAATGTCATATTTAAGTTACTTTCAGCATAAAATTCAATTCATCAGCAATTATTCTGAGTGCAAAAAAATTTGCAAATCCATGAATTTTAGCTAAAATATCAGGTTTGTCTGAAAAGTGTTCTAAATGCTAAAAATCGTCGAAATATGCAGTAAAACATCATTTTACCATATTTTTTCGATTTTTTCAATCATTTTGGTATTTTTAAAAATATATGAAATATATAAATGCTTGAAATATATGAAATAACTGAGCATGAAAAAATCGAAAAATAGGGTAAAATGTGTTTACTGCATATTTCCGAGCGATTTTTAGGCATTTAGAACACTTTTCAGACAAACCTGATATTTTAGCTAAAATTCATGGATTTTCAAACTTTTTTATCAGAATTGCTGATGGAATTGAATTTTATGCAGAAGTAACTTAAATATATGATATTCTTAAGTGTAGTATTGAAGTCAATATATATTCAAGTGTGAAATCCATGTATTTTTAGGCTAAAAAGAAAGGTTTGTGTGAAAAGTGCTCAAAATCCTCCAAATCGTCAAATATGCAGTAAAACATCATTTTACCATATTTTTCGATTTTTTTCAATGCTTTTGGAATTTTTTTAAAAAATAACATAGTGACCTGTATTAGCTCAGTGATGACTTACCTAACACACAGAAGCTTATTTCTTATGTTAGCATTGGAAAAATTGGGTTGGCAAATGTTTTGTTATTGGGATAATGAAAGGACCTGCCTAGGTATAGGCCAACAGCCTCCACTGGCACGTTCTTTCCTTTCTTATGTTCTTAGTATGGGCCAACCAGGCCTACTGCAGCGTTCCACCTCAAGTCTCATGGTTTCTCTTTGTGGTTTTGCTATAGTATATTTTTTTCTCCTTTTTTTTTTTACAGATCTCTTTTAAAAAATGAATCTAAGGCTGTATCATTCATTGAAGCTAAAACACTGTGTAGTTTGAAATTTTGTTAGATAAATACAATAGTGTGAGTTTAGACCTGAATAGCTTCGATTGTAGGTCAGATTCTGTGCTCCTTGTTTTATGTGGGATATGAGCTGTAACTGACTAATAGAGTCAATGGCATTAGACGAAAGTGACTGGTCTTCCTCTCGTTGGCCACTAGGCCTGCTACAAAATGCTCTACTAATAAATATTAGATTTATGTGGCGAAGCGTACTTGGAAAATCAAAGACGTCCTTAATGATACTCTTTTTATTGAGAAATTTCTTGTCACTAAAGCTTTGTGTCGGTTTTTTGTTTTATCAATATTAATGCATACAAACTGACATCATGCTTTGGATACATTTGATCATTTTTTTCTGTATTTTCATATCGAGAATGACGAAGTATCACAAGAATCCATAATATTGTGAAATGTGTTTGTGCCACATCTCGAAGACTTTTCTTCTGCCAAAAGTAGAAAATTTTTGGAAAACGTAAACAGAAAGTGCAATTGTTTTCCGCAAATATAACTTCTTGAGGAGTATTTCTAATTAGTACATAATCTTGCAAAGGCAAATTCATAATTCTTCCAATAGCATTTAGCTTTTTCTTCGACATTCGAATGATGCTCCTTCTTCTCGGTCCAAGACAACAAACCTCTGAATTGACTATCCAATCTTGAAGAACTTGGAACGACCGATTGAACAAAGGCAAAGAAATACCTAAGAGCCTTCAGTATCATGTTTTCTTCGTTATAACAACAATTACAACCTAATACTTATCATCACCTGACAGTTACTTCAAAAGGCACCTGACTAACAGAAGAAAAATAAAGACTAGCATTCCGTCCTTTAATGAACATAAGAAAGGAAGGATCACTGCAGCAGGCCCTGTTTGGGTCATACCGGCAGGTCCTTTACAATCCATCCCACTAACAAAGCATTTGCCAAATCCAATTTCAATGCTCCCTAAAAAATAGGTCCTGATAACTCCTCTAATCCACTCATTTGCAAGAGCCACTCAAATACAAGAGGGTGTTTTCTGTACTAAGATGCCACTGTGAGCAGTGTCTGGTATACAATACTGAGAGGTTGGTAGGTAAGACTCAACAGGCAACATTAGTCAACTTTATTCCGAAACGTATCGCCTTCAAGTAGGCTTCCTTCAGTCGAATACAGAAAAGTAGGCAGAACAGTAAAGAGATATGAAAATAGAACATGTAATCAGTCCATCATCCTTGATGTCATAGATTTGAGATTGGAGAAGTTCATTTTCCATAGCATGAATAAATTTTAAAGGTGGAAATACATGGATGAATTCACTTATTTTATGAATATCCTATGGAGATAGGTTTAGATACCTAGGATCCTACATACACATCTGAAGCGACAGAATAGAAATACTTGTGAACATAAAAAAAAGAACACGCAGCAGGCCAACTGGTTCATGTGAACCAGGTCCATGCTCCCAATGACCTAACCCAAGAACCCAACGTAGTCAGGTATTCGTTTGTAAATTGAATTGTGCATTAGAGAAATTTTTTTTGCACTCTAGTTTTTTGATGGGAAAACATTGGGTAACCATCAAATGTTGGTTGGATAAATTTGTGAGTAAGACAGGTTGTATTTAAATTGGAGCATGCATCTCAGGTGAAACAGTTTATCAAAGACATTGCATGGGTAAAACTGAAAATTGATCTTGGCATTTGCTTTCCCAATTTCTGAACAGTGCTGATATCGAAAGAAAGGTCTCTGGTAATAGGTAGTTTGGTTGGGTAATTGGGTAGCTTTTAGTTTGGTAATTATGTAATTTGGTTTGTTAGTACTATAGTTGTTAATACTATAGTTTGTTAATCACAAATTTTGTTAAACTATAGTTTGTTAATACTAAAGTTTGTTAATACTATAGTTTGTTAATACTATATTTTTGTTAATACTATAGTTTGTGTTAATACTATAGTTTGTTAATACATAGTTTTTTTATACTATAGTTTGTTAATACTATAGTTTTTTAATACTAATTTTTAATTACTATAGTTTTGTTAATACTATAGTTTTTTAATACTATAGTTTGTAATACAATACTGTTTGTTAATACTAATAGTTTGTTAATAACTATAGTTTTGTTAATACTATAGTTTGTTAATACTATTAGTTTGTTAATACTAAGTTTGTTTAATACTATAGTTTGTTAATAACTATAGTTTGTTATACTATAGTTTGTTAATACTATAGTTTGTTAAACTAAGCGCGTTAATGGGATATAAATATGATTACTGGGATTTAATATCAAGAAGTGTAAGCAACAGAAGTCCAGAGGTCATGTTTGAAGCTTTATACATCATTAAGTAAGGCCTCCACCTAGATTATCAGCCTCAATTCTGGTCACTATATTACAGAATGACATAAATTCGTTAGCAGACATTCATCGTAGGATGACTAAATAATACATAGCATTAGAAATCTCCTTCATGAAGAAATATTGAAGACTCTTAAGTTACATTCATTTGTTAGAACGAAGAATGAGGGGCGACCTGTGATCGAAGTGTATAAGTGGAAGATAGGTATTGGGTTGGTCAATGGTTTGTTAGTGGGGATGAATTGTAAAAGACCTGCCTATTATGGGCCAACAAGCCTGATGCAATGTTCCTCCTTTCTTATGTTCCTATGTATTAATAAAGGGTATATTAACAAGGTCTTGAGGATATCTCTCTCAAAGAGAACCCGCAGTAAGGATTTAAATTAGATAAGTTTAGATTTTGAAAGGACATAGAAATATATGGGTTTGAAATAGGGTAGTAGATGAGTGGAACAGACTACCTAGATGGGTTATTTAGGCTAGGACTTTGGGTAGTTTCAAATTTAGGTTGGATAAATACATGAGTGGGAGGGGTTGGATTTGGAGTGGGACTTGACATCAAAGCTTAGTTCATGTAGCAAATGAATAATTGGGTTGGGGTCAAAATGTTTGTTAGTGGGATGAATAGTAAAGGACCTGCCAGATGGGCCAACAGGCCTGTTGCAGTGTTTCCTCCTTTCTTATGTTCTTATGAAAAACACAAGGACAAAAGTGCAACTAATGTCACACTTTATGAAATGTAACTTTAGTTGCAAATGTGTTCTTTTACTTTGCATATTGTCTGTATTCTTACAAACATACATAAAATGCTGTAGCTAGGTTTGTAATAGGGAAATTGATGGAAAAAAAAGGTCTACATAGTAGAGTTGTTGACGCTAAAACCTTGGGTAGTTTAAAATTTAGGTTGATAATACATTAGAGGGGGGGGAGAGGCAAAAATGATTAGATCCTAGTATCTAAACCTATCTCCACAGGATATTCATAAAATAAGTGAATCATCCATGTATTTCCAACTTTAAATTTATTCCTGACTAATGGAACGGAACTTTCTCCACAATCTCAAAATCAAGGGTGTGGACTGATTTACATCGTCTTCATATCTCTACTGTTCCTGCCTACTTTCGTATTTCGACTGAAGAAGCCTACTGTGAAGCGATACGTCGTTTTCGAATAAAAGTTGCCTAACTGTTGCCTGTGAGTCTTTACCTACCAACCTCCAGTATTAGTATACCAGACACTGCAAACACAATGGCATCTTAGTACAGAAAACCCCTCTGTATTTGAGTGGCTCTTTGCAAATGAGTGGATAGAGTTATCAGACCTTATTTTTTAGGGAAGCATTGAAAAATAAATTGGATTTGGCAAATGCTTGTTAGTGTGATGGATGGGGGTTAATAATACGACTTCATATAGTAGAGAAATAATATCACTTCAAAACGAATTATATATACTGTTAAGATACACTATGAGTGCAGTCTGTTCGACAATAGGTCTTCAAACCCTACTATTATTGACACGAAATTAAGAAGGAGGGGAGGTCGAGATGGAAATGACGAATAGAAGTTATTAGAATATAATTCCGCAACATGAAGAGCTCGACTAGTGGGTAACTGTCAGGTGATTGATATGGTATTAGGTGAATGTGCTTATAAACGAAGAACTGTTACTAGCTGAAGCTCATAGGAAATTTCTTGCCTTTGTTCAATCGGTCGTTCCCAAGTTCTGAAAATGGATAGTCCAATTTCAGAGGTTTGCGTTGTCTTGGACGAGAAAAAGAGCATCATTCAATGTCGAAGAAAAAGCTAAATGCTATGGAAGAATTATGAAATTGGCCTTGCCAAGATATGTACTAATTAGAAATACTCTGCAAGAAAGTTATTATTTGCAGAAAACAATTGCACTTCATGTTAACGTTTTCGCCCCCCCAAAAATCTTCCTAGCCTTTGGCAGAAAGTCTTCGAGATGTGCCGCCACAAACACAATTTCACAAGTAATTATGGATTCTTGATTGTGATAAACCTTCATCATTCTCGATATGAAATTACAGAAACAATGATCAAGATTACAAAGCATGATGTCTGTTTGTATTCATTAATATTGATAGACCGACACAAAGCTTTTATGTGACAAGATTTTCTCAATAAAGAGTCCTCATTCATGACGTCTTTGAATTTCCCAAGTATTATGCCATAAATCTAACATTATAGTAGAGCATTGTACAGGCCTAGTGGACCCACGAGAGGAAGACCTAGTCCCTTTCTGGTCTACTGCCATTTGACTCTACTTAGTCAGTTGACAGCTCATATCCACTAAAACAAGAGCACGAGGAATCTGACCAAAAAAAAAAAAAAACAATCGCAAGCTATTCAGTCTAACTCACACTCCTTTGTATTATCTAACAAATTTTTCAAACTACACCAGTGTATTTAGCTTCACTGATGAACAGCACTAAGATCCATTTAAAAGAGATACTGTATAAAAAAAAGAAAAAATATACTATAGCAAAACCATAAAAGAGAAACATGAGAACTTGAGGTGGAACACTGGCAGAGGCCCTGTTGGCCCATACTAAGAACATAAGAAAGGAAGAACATGCAAGGAGGCCTGTGTGTCCCTATACTCGGCAGGTTCCTGTAGCAATTCCATACCCAATAAGCAAAACATTTGCCCAAGCCCAGATTTTTCAATGCCTACATAAGAAATAAGCTCTGATTCATATGTAAAGTCATCACTGAGCTAAATACAGGTCGACGTCTGACTAAGTACAGGTCACGTCTGGGCAGGTCACCTCTAAGCATAGATACAGGTCCCACCTCCTGAGTTAAAAAACAAGGTCTCATCTCAAAGCTAAGTAAAGTTCGAATCTGTGCTAGTACAGGACGCAGTGGTGTGGCTAAATACAGTCCATTGCAATCTAGAATATGAATCAAATCAAACTTGAATATGCTCGACTTTTCACAATCTACTCCACTAACAAATTATTTGCCAAATATTATTTCAATGCTTCTTTCTACAGAAAAAGCTGGTAATTCTATTTACTCGTGTTTAATAAACGATCAAATCCAATGCCTCTCCCTAATGAATTTATCCCAACCTAAATTTTAAACTACCCAAGGTTTTAGAGCGTCAACAACTCTACTAGTAAGACCTTTTTTTTCCATAGAATTTTCCCTATTACAAACCTATCTACGAGCATTTTATGTATGTTTGTAAAAATACAGACAATATGCAAAGTAAAAGTAACCACATTTGCAACTAAAGTTACATTTCATAAAGTGTGACATTAGTTGCACTTTGTCCTTGTGTTTTTCATAAGAACATAAGAAAGGAGGAAACATGCTCAGGGCCTGTATGCCCATACTAAGGCAGGTCCTTGTACAATTCATTCCCACTAACAAACATTTGACCAACCCCATTTTTCAATGCTAACCGTCGGCAAGAAATAATGCTCTGATGTTCAAGTCCCCACTCAAGATCCAACCCTCCCAATCATGTATTTAATCCAACCTAAATTTGAACTCCCAAAGTCCAAGCCTCAATAACCCACTAGGTAGTCGGTTTCCACTCATCAACTACCCTATTCCAAACGATATACTTTCCTATGTCCCTTTCTAAATCTAAACTTATCTAATTTAACATCCATTAGAACTGCGGGTTCTCTCTTGAGAGATATCCTCAAGGACCTTGTTAATATCCCCTATATTAATACATAGGAACATAAAAAAGGAGGAACACTGCATCAGGCTTGTAGGCCCATACTACGAGCAGGTCTTTTACAATTCACCCGACTAACAAACATTTGACGCAACCCAATACCTATCTTCCACTTATACACTTCGATCAGGTCTCTCCCTTCATTCTTCGTCTAAGCAAAATGAATGTAACTTAAAGAGTCCCTTCAATATTTCTTCATAAGGAAGATTTCAAATGCTATGTATTAATTTAGTCATCCACGCGCTGAATGTCTTCTAACGAATTTATGTCCATTTTCTGTTATAATCGAGACCAGACTTTGAGCGCATAATCTAGGTGAAGGGCCTTTACTAATGATGTTATAAAGCTGCAGCATGACCTCTGGAACAGGAAATTCATAAAATAAGTGAATCATCCATGTATTTCCTCCTTTAAATTTATTCCTGACTATGGAACTGGAACTTCCGTCCAATCTTCAGAATCAAGTGTGATGGACTGATTACATCGTCTTCATATCTCTACTGTTCCTGCCTACTTTCTGTTATTCGAACTTGAAGAAGCCTACTGTGAAGGCGATTACGTTTCGGAATAAAGTGTGCCTAACTTTTGCCTGTGAGTCATACACGCTATCAACCTCTCAGTATTGGTAACCAGACACATGCAAGACACAATGGCAATCTTTGTCTTTTAGTGGCTCTTGTCAAATGAGTGGCCAGGGTTATCAGACCTTTTTTTTCTTATTTTTTAGGGAGCATTGAAAATTGATTTGCAATGCTTTGTTAGTGGATGGATTGTAAAGGACCTGCCGAGTATGACCCAACAGGCCTGCAGCAGTGATCCTCCTTCATTGTTCCATTAAAGGACGAATGCTAGTCTTTATTTTCCGTCTGTTAAGATCAGTTGCCTTTTGAAGTAACTGTCAGGTGATGATAGTATTAGTGAATGTGCTTATAAACGAAGAACGTTTACTGAAGGGCTCATAGGAAATTCTTGCCGTTTGTTCAAACGTCCGTTCCCAAGTTCTTGCAAGATGGATAGTCCAATTTCAGAGGTTCGTTGTCTTGGACGAGAAGAAGAGCATCATTCGAATGTCGAAGAAAAAGCTAAATGCTATGGAAGATTATGAAATTTGCCTTGCAAGATATGTACTAATTAGAAATACTCTCAAGAAAGTTATATTTGCAGAAAACAATTGCACTTCTGTTAACGTTTTCCAAAAATCTTCTACTTTGGCAGAAAGTCTTCGAGATGTGGCACAAACACAATTCACAATGAGGAAATGGTATGGTGATACCGACAAGATGTGGAAAAAGACACTTATGTACAGTTCCGGACATTTATTAAAGGAAACGTTTCGCCACGAGTGGCTTCTTCAGTCCTAATACAGAGAAAACTAAGAAAACGAGAATGAGGTAATCAGTCCGTCAACCTGGAGTCGATGTGTGGCGAAACGTTTCCTGAATAAAGATTCCCATATGCTGCATAAGTGTCTCAATCTTCAACTTGTCGGTTTTTCAAACCATTCATCACAACTGTCAGACACGGCAGCATCATGGGGTCTTATTACAAAGAATTCTTCAACACTTGTTCAACCTTTGAACGAAGACCTACTTCGACTAGTGGATGGTACCACTATGACCCCGCCTCCATCTGCTTCACGTCACCTCACTACAGTATATAAGCCACGTCTACGGCCCTATGCTGTACATTCTACAAGATTGATGGACTGAACACATCGACTCCAGGTTGAGGGACTGATTACCTCATCTCCTCCTCTCCTTACGCCTTCCTCTTTGTATTGGACTTGATGAAGCCACTGTGTGGCGAAACGTTCCTGAATAAGATTCCCATATGCTGCATAAGTGTCTCATCTTCAACTTGTCGGTTTTTCAAACCCTTCATCACAACTGTCCCGACACGGGACATCATGGGTCTTTTTTACAAAGAATTCTTCAACACTTGTTCAACCTTTGAACGAAGACCTACTTTGACTATGGATGGTACCACTATGACCCCGCCTCCATCTGCTTCACGTCACCTCACTACAGTATATAAACCACGTCTACGGGCCCCATGCTGTACATTCTACAAGATTGATGGACTGAACACATCGACTCCAGGTTGAGGGGCTGATTACCTCATTCTCCTCCTCTCCTTACGCCCTTCCCCTTTGTATTGGACTGATGAAGCCACTGTGTGGCGAAACGTTTCCTGAATAAAGATTCCCATATGCTTTCATAAGTGTCTCAATCTTCAAATTGTCGGTTTTTCAAACCAATTCATCACAACTGTCAGACAGGGCAGCATCATGGGGTCTTATTAAAAAAGAATTCTTCAACACTTGTTCAACCTTTGAACGAAGACCTACTTCGACTAGTGGATGGTACCACTATGACCCCGCCTCCATCTGCTTCACGTCACCTCACTACAGTATATAAGCCACGTCTACGGCCCTATGCTGTACATTCTACAAGATTGATGGACTGAACACATCGACTCCAGGTTGAGGGACTGATTACCTCATTCTCCTCCTCTCCTTACGCCTTCCTCTTTGTATTGGACTGATGAAGCCACTGTGTGGCGAAACGTTTCCTGAATAAAGATTCCCATATGCTGCATAAGTGTCTCAATCTTCAACTTGTCGGTTTTTCAAACCATTCATCACAACTGTCAGACACGGCAGCATCATGGGGTCTTATTACAAAGAATTCTTCAACACTTGTTCAACCTTTGAACGAAGACCTACTTCGACTAGTGATGGTACCACTATGACCCGCCTCCATCTGCTTCACGTCACCCACTACAGTATATAAGCCACGTCTACGCCCTATGCTGTACATTCTACAAGATTGATGGACTGAACACATCGACTCCAGGTTGAGGGACTGATTACCTCATTCTCCTCCTCTCCTTACGCCTTCCTCTTTGTATTGGACTGATGAAGCCACTGTGTGGCGAAACGTTTTCCTGAATAAAGATTCCCATATGCTGCATAAGTGTCTCAATCTTCAACTTGTCGGTTTTTCAAACCATTCATCACAACTGTCAACACGGCAGCATCATGGGTCTTATTACAAAGAATTCTTCAACACTTGTTCAACCTTTGAACGAAGACCTACTTCGACTAGTGGATGGTACCACTATGACCCCGCCTCCACCTGCTTCACGTCACCTCACTACAGTATATAAGCCACGTCTACGCCCTATGCTGTACATTCTACAAGATTGATGGACTGAACATCGACTCCAGGTTGAGGGACTGATACCTCATTCTCCTCCTCTCCTTACGCCTTCCTCTTTGTATTGGACTGATGAAGCCACTGTGTGGCGAAACGTTTCCTGAATAAAGATTCCCATATGCTGCATAAGTGTCTCAATCTTCAACTTGTCGTTTTTCAAACCATTCATCACAACTGTCAGACACGGCAGCATCATGGGGTCTTATTACAAAGAATTCTTCAACACTTGTTCAACCTTTGAACGAAGACCTACTTCGACTAGTGGATGGTACCACTATGACCCCGCCTCCATCTGCTTCACGTCACCTCACTACAGTATATAACCATGTCTACGGCCCTATGCTGTACATTCTACAAGATTGATGGACTGAACACATCGACTCCAGGTTGAGGGACTGATTACCTCATTCTCCTCCTCTCCTTACGCCTTCCTCTTTGTATTGGACTGATGAAGCCACTGTGTGGCGAAACGTTTCCTGAATAAAGATTCCCATATGCTGCATAAGTGTCTCAATCTTCAACTTGTCGGTTTTTCAAACCATTCATCACAACTGTCAGACACGGCAGCATCATGGGGTCTTATTACAAAGAATTCTTCAACACTTGTTCAACCTTTGAACGAAGACCTACTTCGACTAGTGGATGGTACCACTATGACCCCGCCTCCATCTGCTTCACGTCACCTCACTACAGTATATAAGCCACGTCTACGGCCCTATGCTGTACATTCTACAAGATTGATGGACTGAACACATCGACTCCAGGTTGAGGGACTGATTACCTCATTCTCCTCCTCTCCTTACGCCTTCCTCTTTGTATTGGACTGATGAAGCCACTGTGTGGCGAAACGTTTCCTGAATAAAGATTCCCATATGCTGCATAAGTGTCTCAATCTTCAACTTGTCGGTTTTTCAAACCATTCATCACATAAGAAAGGAAGAACAGTGCAGGAGGCCTGTTGGCCTATACTAGGCAGGTCCTTTACAATTCATCCCAATAACAAAACATTTGCCCAACCCAATTTTCAATGCTACATAAGAAATAAGCTCTGATGTGCATATGTAAGTCATCACTGAGCTAAATACAGGTCACCTCTGAGCTAAGTACAGGTTTCCTCTGGATCTAAGTACAGGTCACGTCTGAGCTAAATACAGGTCACGTCTGAGCAGGTCACCTCTAAGCAAAGTACAGGTCACCTCTGAGTTAAAAACAGGTCTCATCTCAAAGCTAAGTACAGGTCGAATCTGTGCAAAGTACAGGTCGCATCTGTGCTAAATACAGGTCCATCAATCTAGAATAGAATCAAATCAATCTTGAATATGCACGACTTTCACATCTATTTCACTAACAAATTATTTGCCAAATATTATTTTTCAATGCTTCTCAAAAAAAGCTTGATAATTCAATTTTT
>NW_026509890.1:0-13860 GCF_026875155.1 Cherax quadricarinatus | reverse complement strand
ATCCTGGCAATTTAAGTTATAGCACAGTCTTTCCTGTACTGAAGAGGCACACAGTTCAGGGTGAAAAAAGCTTACAGGAAGGGAGTTTGCATTTTCCTGTTGTCATATGGGCACGGCATTTTCTAGGGTGGTCATAGTTGCACGTCCCATCTGTTTTTCCAGATTTCCCATGCCAGCAGATACCAAGTGCATAGTATGTGACCCACCTTGACCCACCTTGACCCACCCTGACCCACCTTGACGCACCTTGACCTACCTTGACCCACCTTGAAAAACTTCGACCCACCTTGACACACCTTGACTCATCTTGACCCACTTTGACCCACCTTGAAAAACTTCGACCCACCTTGACCCACCTTGACCCACCATGACCCACTTTGACTCACCTTGACCCACCTTGACTCACCTTGACCCACCTTGACCCACCTTGACTCATCTTGACCCACCTTGACCCACCTTGAAAAACTTCCACCCACCTTGACCCACCATGACTCATCTTGACCCACCTTGACCCACCTTGAAAAACTTCGACCCATCTTGACCCACCTTTACTCACCTTGACCCACCTTGGCCCGCCTTGACCTACCTTGGCCCACCTTGACCCCCCTTGACCCACCTTGACACACCTCGACCCACCTTCACCCTCATTAACCCATCTTAATCCACCTTTACCCACCTTAGCCCACTTTGACCCACCTTAACCCACCTTGAGCCACCTTGACGCACCTTAACCCGCCTTGACCCACCTTGACGCACCTTGACTCATCCTGACCCACCTTGGCCCACCTTGAAAAATTTCGACCCACCTTGATTCATCTTAACTCACCTTGACCCACCTTTAAAATCTTAGACCCACCTTAACCCACCTTGACCCACCGTGATCCACCTTGACCCACCTTGACGCACCATAACCCACCTTTACCCACCTTGACGAACCTTGACCCACCTTTACCCACCTTGATCCACCTTGACTCCCTTGGGCCCCACCTGACCCACCTTCAAACACTTTGGCCCACCATGACCCACCATGACCCACCTTGACCCACCTTGACCCATCTTGACCCATCCTGACCCACCTTAACCCACCTTCTTGCTCCACGTTCTTCACCCACCTACTTCACCCACCTCCACCACCCCCCACCTCCATCCACCTCCTTCACCCACCTCCTTCACCCCCTCCATCACCCACCTCCATCACCCACCTCCATCACCCCCCTCCATCACCCACCTCCATCACCCACCTCAATAAACCCACCTCCCTCACCCACCTCCATCCCCCCACCTCCTTCACCCACCCCATCACCCACCTCCTTCACCCACCTCCTTCACCCACCACCATCACCCACCTCCTTCACCCACCTCATCACCCCCCCTCCTTCACCACCTCCCATCACCCACCTCCATCACCCACCTCAATCCCCCACCCCCTTCACCCACCTCCTTGACCACCTCCATCACCCACTTGTTTCACCCACCCCATCACCCACCTCTATCACCCACCTCCATCACCCACCTCCCTCACCCACCTCCCTCACCCACCTCCATCACCCACCTCCTTCGCCCACCCCATCACCCACCTCTTTCACCCCCCTCCTTCACCCCCCTCCATTACCCACTCCATCCCCCACCTCCCTCACCCACTCATCACCCACTCCTTCCCCCCACCCAACACCCACCTCCTTCACCCACCTTCACCCACCTCCATCACCCACCTCCATCACCCCCCTCCCTCACCCACCTCCCCCCACCCACCTCCCCACCTACCTATATCACCCATCTCCTTAAACCCACCCCATCACCCCCTCCATCACCCACCTCCATCACCCACCTACCCTCACCCACCTCCTTCACCACCTCCTCGCCCACCTCCTTCACCCACCCCATCACCCACCTCCTTCACGCACCTCCTTCACCCACCTCCATCACCCACCTCCTTCACCAACCCATCACCCATCTCCTTCACCCACCCCCTTCACCCACCTCCATCACCCACCTCCATCACCCACCCTCCATCACCCACCTCCTTCACCCCCCCCATCACCCACCTCTTTCACCCACCTCCTTCACCCACCTAAAATTCTCCACCTTTTTCACCTACCCCATCACCCACCTCAATGAACCACCTCCATCACCCCCTCCATCACCCCCCCTCCCTCACCCACCTCCCTCATCCACCCCATCACCCACCTCCTTCACCCACCCCTCACCAACCTTCTTCACCCAGCACCTTCAACCCACCTCCTTCACCCACCTGCATCATCCACCTCCTTCACCCACCCCATTCACCCCCCCTCCTTCCCCCAGCACCTCCAACCAGCACATTCACCCAACACCTTCACCCAGCACCTTCACCCATTACCTTCACCCAGCACCTTTCACCAAGCACCTTCACCCAGCACCTTCACCCATTACCTTCACCCAGCACCTTCACCCAGCACCTTCACCCAGCACCTTCACCCATTACCTTCACCCAGCACCTTCACCCAGCCCCTTTCCCACCAAGCCCCTTCACCCATTACCTTCACACCCAGCACCTTCACCCAGCCACCTTCACCCAGCACCTTCACCCATTACCTTCACCCAGCACCTTCCCCCAAGCACCTTAAACCAGCACCTTCACCAAGCACCTTCACCCAGCACCTTCCACCCATTACCTTCACCAGCACCTTCACCAGCCCTTCACCAGCACCTTCACCCATTACCTTCCACCCAGCACCTTTCCCAAAGCACCTTCACCCAGCAACCTTCACCCATTAACCCTTCAACCAGCCCCTTCACCAAGAAACCTTCCCCCAGCACCTTCACCCATTCCCTTCACCCAGCACCTTCACCCCAGCACCTTCACCCAGCACCTTCACCCATTACCTTCACCCAGCACCTTCACCCAGCACCTTCTCCAGCACCTTCACCCATTACCTTTAAACCCAAAGCACCTTCACCCACACCTTCAACCAAGCACCTTCACCCGCACCTTCACCCCATTACCTTCACCAGCCCCTTTCACCCTGCCCCTTTCCCTTCTCCAGCACCTTCCCCCATTACCTTTTCATCCAGCACCTTCCCCCCAGCACCTTCACCAAGCACCTTCACCCAGCACCTTCCACCAGCACCTTCACCAGCACCTTCACCATTCCACCTTCACCCAGCCCCTTCCCTCAGCACCTTCACCCTTTCCTTCACCAGCACCTTCACCCAGCCCCGTCACCAAGCACCTTCACCCTTTCACCTTCACCCAGCACCTTCACCCCAGCACCTTAAACCCCATCACCTTCACCCAGCACCTTCACCCCATCCTTCACCCAGCACCTTCACCCATAAACCTTCACAAGCACCTTCACCCAGCCCCTTCACCCATCACCTTCACCCAGCACCTTCACCCAGCACCTTCACCCAGCACCTTCACCCGACACCTTCACCCAGCACCTTCACCCAGCACCTTCACCCAGCACCTTCACCCATCACCTTCACACCAAGCCCCTTCACCCAGCACCTTTCACCCAGCACCTTCACCCATCACCTTCCCCAAGCACCTTCACCAGCACCTTCACCCAGCACCTTCACCCATCACCTTCACCAAGCACCTTCACCTCAGCCCTTTTCCACCATCACCTTCACCCAAGCACCTTCACCCAGCCCCTTCACCCAGCACCTTCACCAAGCACCTTCACACCCACCTTTCACCCCGGGCACCTTCACCCATACCTTCACCCAGCACCTTCACCCAGCACCTTCACCCAGCACCTTCACCCAGCACCTTTCCCACCCAGCACCTTCACCCTGCCACCTTCACCCATCCCCTTTTACCAAGCACCTTCACCCAGCACCTTCACCAAGCACCTTCCCCAAAGCCCCTTCACCAAGCACCTTCACCCAGCCCTTCACCAGCACCTTCACCCAGCACCTTCCCCCATCCCCTTCACCAAGCACCTTAAACCCAGCCCTTCACCCACCCCTTCACCCATACCTTCACCAAGGCACCTCCACCCGCACCTTCACCCATCACCTTCACCCAGCACCTTCATCATCACCTTCACCAAGCACCTTCACCCAGCACCTTCACCCTCACCTTAAACCAACCCACCTTCACCCAGCCCTTCACCCAGCACGTTCACCCAGCACCTTCAACCCACACCTTCACAAAGCACCTTCAACCCAGCACCTTCACCAGCACCTTCACCCATCACCTTCACCAAGCACCTTCACCAAGCACCTTTCACCCCATCACCTTCACCAAGCACCTTCACCAGTCCCTCACCCCATCCCCTTAAACCAAAGCACCTTCACCCTTTCACCTTCACCCAGCACCTTCACCCATCACCTTCACCAAGGCACCTTCCCCAAAGCACCTTCACCCAGCCCCTTTCCCCCATCCCCTTTCACCCTCACCTTCCCCAAAGCACCTTCACCCAGCACTCTTCACCCATAAACCTTCCCCCATCCCTTCACCCATCACCTTCACCCAGCACTTCACCCAGCACCTTCACCCAGCACCTTCACCCATCACCTTCACCAAGCACCTTCACCCAGCCCCTTTCCCACCCACACCTTCAACCATCACCTTCACCAAGCACCTCCACCCAGCACCTTCACCCACACCTTCACCCAGCACCTTCACCCATCACCTTCCACCAAGCACCTTACCAGCACTTTAAACCATCACCTTCACCAAGCACCTCCACCCCGAAACCTTCACCCATCACCTTCACCCAGCACCTTCACCATCCCTTCACCAAGCACCTTCACCGCAACCTTTCACCCAGCACCTTCACCCATCACCTTCACCAAGCACCTCCACCCAGCACCTTCACCCATCACCTTCACCCAGCACCTTCACCCATCCCTTCCCAAGAAACCTTCACCCAGCACCTTCACCCATCACCTTCACCAAGCACCTTCACCCATCACCTTCACCCAGCACCTTCACCCATCACCTTCACCCATCACCTTCACCCATCACCTTCACCCAGCACCTTCACCCACTTCCTTCACTATTTTCTTAAGGTATTTTAGCATCCTTCACAAGTATTACTGTGCACTGCAGGTGTTACCTTGCAAGCTGATGCACTGCATTATATTATGTACCCCGGGCAGGTGTTATTTTGCAAGCTGATGCACTGCTTTAAATATTACGGGTACACTGCAGGTGTTACACTGCAAGCTTATGAAACTGCATTATATTACTGTACACTGCAGGTGTTACACTGCAAGCTTATGCACTGCATTATATTACTGTACACTGCAGGTGTTACACTGCAAGCTGATGCACTGCATTATATTACTGTACACTGCAGGTGTTACATTGCAAGTGATGACTGCTTATATTACGGGTACACTGGCAGGTGTTACAACTGCATGGCTGATGCATGCATTATATACTGTACACTGCAGGTGTTACACTGCAAGCTGATGCCTGCATCTATATTACTTTTACACTGCAGGTGTTACACTGCAAGCTGATGCACTGCATTATATTACTGTACACTGCAGGTGTTACACTGCAAGCTGATGCACTGCATTATATTACTGTACACTGCAGGTGTTACACTGCAAGCTGATGCACTGCATTATATTACTGTACACTGCAGGTGTTACACTGCAAGCTGATGACTGCATTATATTACTGTACACTGCAGGTGTTACACTGCAAGCTGATGCACTGCATTATATTACTGTACACTGCAGGTGTTATCTTGCAAGCTGATGCACTGCATTATATTACTGTACACTGCAGGTGTTACACTGCAAGCTGATGCACCGCATTATATTACTGTACACTGCAGGTGTTATCTTGCAAGCTGATGCACCGCATTATATTACTGTACACTGCAGGTGTTATCTTGCAAGCTGATGCACTGCATTATATTACTGTACACTGCAGGTGTTATCTTGCAAGCTGATGCACTGCATTATATTACTGTACACTGCAGGTGTTACACTGCAAGCTGATGCACCGCATTATATTACTGTACACTGCAGGTGTTACACTGCAAGCTGATGCACTGCATTATATTACTGTACACTGCAGGTGTTATCTTGCAAGCTGATGCACTGCATTATATTACTGTACACTGCAGGTGTTACACTGCAAGCTGATGCACGGGCTTATATTACTCTACACTGCAGGTGTTATTTTTGCAAGCTTATGCACTGCATTTTTATTTACTTTACACTGCAGGTTGTTTATCTTGCAAGCTGATGCACCGCATTATATTACTGTACACTGCAGGTGTTACACTCAAGCTAAATGCACTGCTTATATTACTGTACACTGCAGGTGTTACACTGGCAAGCTGATGCACTGCATTATATTACTGTACACGGGCAGGTGTTATCTTGCAAGCTGATGCACCGCTTTAAATTTTTACTTTTACACTGCAGGTGTTACACTGCAAGTTATGCACTGCATTATATTACTGTACACCTGCGGGTGTTACACTGCAAGCTGTTTGCACCGCATTATAGTACTGTACACTGCAGGTGTTTTTTTGCAAGCTGATGCATGAAATTATATTACTGTACACCGCAGGTGTTACACTGCAAGCTGTTTGCCCCGCATTATATTACTGTACACGGGCAGGTGTTACACTGCCAAGCTGATGCACTGCATTATATTACTGTACACTGCAGGTGTTACACTGCAAGCTGATGCACTGCATTATATTACTGTACACTGCAGGTGTTATCTTGCAAGCTGATGCACCGCATTATATTACTGTACACTGCAGGTGTTACACTGCAAGCTGATGCACTGCATTATATTACTGTACACTGCAGGTGTTACACTGCAAGCTTATGCACTGCATTATATTACTGTACACTGCAGGTGTTACACTGCAAGCTGATGCACCGCATTATATTACTGTACACTGCAGGTGTTATCTTGCAAGCTGATGCACTGCATTATATTACTGTACACTGCAGGTGTTACACTGCAAGCTGATGCATTGCATTAAAATTACTGTACACTGCAGGTGTTATCTTGCAAGCTGATGCACTGCATTATATTACTGTACACTGCAGGTGTTACACTGCAAGCTGATGCACTGCATTATATTACTGTACACTGCAGGTGTTATCTTGCAAGCTGAGCACCGCAATTATATAACTGTACACTGCAGGTGTTATCTTGCAAGCTGATGCACTGCTTTATATTACTGTACACTGCAGGTGTTACACTGCAAGCTGATGCACCGCTTTTATTTTAAATGTACACTGCAGGTGTTATCTTGGCAAGCTTATGCACTGATTATATTACTGTACACTGCAGGTGTTACACTGCAAGCTGATGCACCGCATTTTTATTACTGTACACTGCAGGTGTTATTTTTGCAAGCTATGCATTTGCATTATATTACTGTACACTGCAGGTGTTACACTGCAAGCTGATGCACCGCATTATATTACTGTACACTGCAGGTGTTATCTTGCAAGCTGATGCACCGCATTATATTACTGTACACTGCAGGTGTTATCTTGCAAGCTGATGCACCGCATTATATTACTGTACACTGCAGGTGTTTTTGCAGCTGATGCACTGCATATATTACTGTACACTGCAGGTGTTATCTTGCAAGCTGATGCACTGCATTATATTACTGTACACTGCAGGTGTTACACTGCAAGCTGATGCACTGCATTATATTACTGTACACTGCAGGTGTTACACTGCAAGCTGATGCACCGCATTATATTACTGTACATGCAGGTGTTACATTTGCAAGCTGATGCACTGCATTATATTACTGTACACTGCAGGTGTTACACTGCAAGCTGATGCACGGGCATTATATTACTGTACACTGCAGGTTTACACTGCAAGCTGATGCATTTGCATTATATTACTGTACACTGCAGGTGTTACACTTGCAAGCTGATGCACTGCATTATATTACTGTACACTGGGGTGTTTACACGGGCAAGCTGATGCACTGCATTATATTACTGTACATGCAGTGTTACACTGCAAGCTGATGCACTGCATTATATTACTTTTACACTGCAAGCTGATGCACTGCATTATATTCTGTACACTGCAGGTGTTACTCTGCAAGTGATGCACTGCATTATATTACTGTACACTGCAGGTGTTACCTGCAAGCTGTTGCACTGCATTATATTACTGTACACTGCAGGTTTTATCTTGCAAGCTGATGCACTGCCTTATATTACTGTACACTGCAGGTGTTACACTGCAACTGATGCACAGCATTATATTACTGTACACTGCAGGTGTTACATGCAAGCTGATGCACTGGCATTAATTACTGTACACTGCAGGTGTTACACTGCAAGCTGATGCACTGCATTATATTTACTGTACACTGAGGTGTTATCTTGGCAAGCTGATGCACCGCATTATATTACTGTACACTGAAAGGTGTTACACTTGCAAGCTAATGCCCCTGCATTTATATTACTGTACACTGCAGGTGTTACACTGCAAGTGATGCACCCCCATTATATTACTTTTACACTGCAGGTGTTATCTGCAAGCTGAATGCACCGCTTTTATATTACTGTACACTGCAGGTGTTACACTGCAAGCTTATGCACTGCATTATATTACTGTACACTGCAGGTGTTACACTGCAAGCTGATGCACCGCATTATATTACTGTAAAACTGCGGTGTTATCTTGCAAGCTGATGCACTGCATTATATTACTGTACACTGCAGGTGTTACACTGCAAGCTGATGCACCGCATTATATTACTGTACACTGCAGGTGTTACACTGCAAGCTGATGCACTGCATTATATTACTGTAAAAGGGCAGGTGTTACACTGCAAGCGAGGGCACTGCATTATATTACTGTACACTGCAGGTGTTATCTTGCAAGCTGATGCACCGCATTATATTACTGTACACTGCAGGTGTTACACTGCAAGCTGATGCACTCCCATTATATATTACTGTACACTGCAGGTGTTACACTTCAAGCTTTTTGCACTGCCATTATATTTACTTTTACACTGCAGGTGTTACACTGCAAGCTGATGCACCGCATTAAAATTACTGTACACTGCAGGTGTTATCTTGCAAGCTGATGCACCTGCATTATATTACTTTTTTTAACACTGCAGGTGTTACACTGCAAGCTGATGCACTGCATTTTATTAGTGTACACTGCAGATGTTATCTTGCAACTTATGCACTGCATTATATTACTGTACATCTGAGGTGTTACACTGCAAGCTGATGCACTGCATTTATTACTGTACACTGCAGGTGTTATCTTGCAAGCTGATGCACTCATTATATTACTGTATCACTGCAGGTTGTTAACGGGCAAGCTGATGGCATCCGCATTATATTACTGTACACTGCAGGTTTATCTTGCAAGCTGATGCACTGCATTATATTACTGTACAACTGCAGGTGTTATCTTGCAAGCTGATGCACCGCATTAAAATTACTGTACACTGCAGGTTTTTATCTTGAAAAGCTGAGGGCACCGCATTATATTACTGTACACTGCAGGTTTATTTTTGCAAGCTGATGCACTGCATTATATTACTGTACATGCAGGTGTTATCTTGCAAGCTGATGCACGCATTATATTACTGTAACACTGCAGGTGTTACACTGAAAGCTGATGCACTGCATTATATTACTTGTACACTGCAGGTGTTACACTGCAAGCTGATGCACCGCATTTTTTTAAACTGTACAACTGCAGGTGTGTTACACTGCAAGCTGATGCACTGCATTATATTACTGTACACTGCAGGTGTTACACTGCAAGCTGATGCACTGCATTATATTACTGTACACTGCAGGTGTTATCTTGCAAGCTGATGCACCGCATTTTTATTAACTGTACACTGCAGGTGTTACACTGCAAGCTTAATGCACTGCATTATATTACTGTACACTGCAGGTGTTACACTGCAAGCTGTGCACTGCATTATATTACTTTTACATGCGGGTTGTTACACTGCAAGCTGATGCACCGCATTATATTACTGTACACTGCAGGTGTTATCTTGCAAGCTGATGCCACCGATTTTTATTACTGTACACTGCAGGTGTTATCTTGCAAGCTGATGCACCGCATTATATTACTGTACACTGCAGGTGTTATCTTGCAAGCTTATGCACTGCATTATATTACTGTACACTGCAGGTGTTATCTTGCAAGCTGATGCATGCATTTTTATTACTGTACACTGCAGGTTTATCTTGGAACTTGCACTGAATTATTATTACTGTACACTGCAGGTGTTACACGGGCAAGCTGATGCCCTGCATTATATTACTGTACACTGCAGGTGTTATCTTGCAAGCTGATGCACCGGCATTATATTACTGTACACTGCAGGTGTTTACACTGCAAGCTGATGCACCGCATTATATTACTTTTACACTGCAGGTGTTACACTGCAAGCTGATGCATGGCATTATATTACTGTACACTGCGTGTTATCTTGCAAGTGATGCACCGCATTATATTACTGTACACTGCAGGTGTTACACTGCAAGCTGATGCACCGCATTATATTACTGTACACTGCAGGTGTTATCTTGCAAGCTGATGCACCGCATTATATTACTTTTACATGCCAAGGTGTTATCTTGCAAGCTTATGCACTGCATTTTATTACTGTACACGGGCAGGTTTTTTATCTTGCAAGGCTTATGCACTGCATTATATTACTGTAAAACTGCAGGTGTTATCTTGCAAGCTGATGCACCGCATTATATTACTGTACACTGCAGGTGTTATCTTGCAAGCTTATGCACTGCATTATATTACTGTACACTGCAGGTGTTATCTTGCAAGCTTATGCACTGCATTATATTACTGTACACTGCAGGTGTTATCTTGCAAGCTGATGCACTGCATTATATTACTGTACACTGCAGGTGTTATCTTGCAAGCTTATGCACTGCATTATATTACTGTACACTGCAGGTGTTATCTTGCAAGCTTTGCCACTGCATTATATTAGTACACTGCAGGTGTTATCTTGCAAGCTTATGCACTGCATTATATTACTGTACACTGCAGGTGTTATTTGCAAGTTTATGCACTGCATTATATTACTGTATCACTGCAGGTGTTATCTTGAAAGGGCTTATGCACTGATTATTTACTGTACACTGCAGGTGTTTATCTTGCAAGCTGATGCACTGCATTATATTACTGTAAAACTGCAGGTGTTTCAACTGCAAGCTGTTTGCACCCGCATTATATTACTGTACACTGCAGGTGTATCTTGCAAGCTTAGGCACTGCATTATATTACTGTAAAACTGCGGGTTTTTACACTGCAAGCTGATGCACCGCATTATATTACTGTACATGCAGGTGTTACACTGCAAGCTGATGCACTGCTTTATATTACTGTACACTGCAGGTGTTACACTGAAAAGCTGATGCACGGGCATTATATTACTGTAAGTGCAGGTGTTACACTGCAAGCTGATGCACTGCATTATATTACTGTACACTGCATGTGTTACACTGCAAGCTGATGCACCGCATTATATTACTGTACACTGCAGGTGTTACACTGCAAGCTGTTGCACTGCATTATATTACTGTACACTGCAGGTGTTACACTGCAAGCTGATGCACTGCATTATATTACTGTACACTGCAGGTGTTACACTGCAAGCTGATGCACCGCATTATATTACTGACAAAACATATTTCACAAGACATACGAATATTATTACGAATGCGCAGTCTATTGGTAATTCCCCTTATGTATGCTGGGAGGCAGTTGAACAGTCTTGGGCCCCTGACAGTTACTGTGTTGTCTCTCAGTGTACTCGTGGCACCGCTGCTTTTCACTGGGGGGATGTTGCATCTCCTGTCGAGCTTTTTGCTTTGATAGGGAGTGATTTTCTTGTGCAAGTTTGGTGCTAATACCTTTAGGATTTTCCAAGTATATATTATCACGTATATCTCTCGCCTGACAGTATATCGTGTTAGGCAGAATATCGTGTTTGACAGTATATCGTGTTAGGCAGTATATCGTGTTTGACAGTATATCGTGTTTGGCAGTATATCGTGTTTGACAGTATATCGTGTTTGACAGTATATCGTGTTTGGCAGTATATCGTGTTTGATAGTATATCGTGTTAGGCAGTATATCGTGTTTGACAGTATATCGTGTTTGGCAGTATATCGTGTTTGATAGTATATCGTGTTAGGCTGTATATCGTGTTTGACAGTATATCGTGTTTGATAGTATATCGTGTTTGATAGTATATCGTGTTTGACAGTATATCGTATTTGACAGTACATCCTGTTTGACAGTATATCGTGTTTGACAGTATATCGTATTTGACAGTACATCCTGTTTGACAGTATATCGTGTTTGACAGTATATCGTGTTTGACAGTATATCGTGTTTGATAGTATATCGTGTTTGACAGTATATCGTGTTTGACAGTATATCGTATTTGACAGTACATCCTGTTTGACAGTATATCGTGTTTGACAGTATATCGTGTTTGGCAGTATATCGTGTTTGACAGTATATCGTATTTGACAGTACATCCTGTTTGACAGTACATCCTGTTTGACAGTATATCGTGTTTGACAGTATATCGTGTTTGACAGTATATCGTGTTTGACAGTATATCGTGTTTGACAGTATATCGTGTTTGACAGTATATCGTATTTGACAGTACATCCTGTTTGACAGTATATCGTGTTTGACAGTATATCGTATTTGACAGTACATCCTGTTTGACAGTATATCGTGTTTGACAGTATATCGTGTTTGGCAGTATATCGTGTTTGACAGTATATCGTATTTGACAGTACATCCTGTTTGACAGTATATCGTGTTTGACAGTATATAGTGTTTGGCAGTATATCGTGTAAGGCAGAATATCGTGTTTGCAATTGCACCGTGTTTGTAGAATACCGAGTGTTTGCAGTGTACCGAGTGTGGCAATATACCGTGTTTGGCAGTATACCGTGTTTGGCAGTATATCGTGTTTGGCAGTATATCGTGTTTGGCAGTATATCGTGTTTGGCAGTATATCGTGTTTGGCAGTATATCGTGTTTGGCAGTATATCGTGTTTGGCAGTATACTGTAATTTGAGGCATACTGCGTTTGGCAGTATATTGTGTTTTGCAGTATACCGTTTGGTTGTATACTGTATGGCAGTTTATCTGGAGTTTACCTGGAGAGGGTTTCGGGGTCAACACCCCTGCGGCCCGGTCTGAGACCAGGCCTCATGGTGGATCAGGGCCTGATCAACCAGGCTGTTACTGCTAGCCTGACGTAAACCGACGTAAGAGTACCTGATCAACCCGGCTGATCAGGTACTGACTTTAGGTGCCTGTCCAGTGCCTTCATGAAGACAGCCAGGGGTCTATTGGTAATCCCCCTTATGTATGCTGGGAGGCAGTTGAACAGTCTTGGGCCCCTGACACTTTGTGTTGTCTCACAGTGTACTCGTGGCACTCCTACTTCTCATTGGTGGAATGTTGCATCTCCTGCCGAGTCTTTTGCTTTCGTAGGGGCTCTGGTGGCTAAAACTCTCGCTTCACACGGCGAGGGACTGGGCTCGATTCCCAACCAGGGTAGAAACATTGGGCATGTTTCTATACACCTGTTATCTATGTTCTCCATCAGTAAAATGGGTACCTGGGTGTTACTCAACTAGTGTGGGTCGCATCCTGGGACACTGACCTAATTTGCCTGAAATGCTCAGTATAACAAGGCGCTTTCTATATAGTGGTATGTCATTGATGTCAGCTAGATCTGTATACCATGTATATGTACTTGTAGTAAATAAAGACATTATCATTATTATTATTATTTTTTTTTTTTTTTTATTATCACACACGGCCGATCCCACCAAGGCAGGGGTTTGGGCCCCAAAAAGAAAAAC
>NW_026509889.1:0-10437 GCF_026875155.1 Cherax quadricarinatus | reverse complement strand
GTTGTTTTTTTTGTGGTTTTTTTTGCCCTTTTCTTTCCCCCGTGTTCCTTTTCTTTCTTTTTCTTTTTTTTTTTTGTGATTTTTTTTTCCCGGTTTGCTTCTTTTTCATTTTTTTTTTCAATTTTAGAGGTTTTTATTTTTGTTTTTTTTCCTACCTTTAAATTTTTTTTTGGGTTTCGTTTTATTCCCCTTGCTTTTTATTTTTTTTTTTTTTTTTTGGGTTTTTGTTTTTGGTTTTCCCCAATTTTTTTCCCTTACGAGAAGGGATTTATTTTGTTTTAACAAGACTTTTTAAAAAAAAGTCAAGCATGTTTTTTCTTAAAGGGAACAAAGGGTTTTTTTGCGGGGAAACTTTGGTGTTTTCACAACAAGCACAGCTTTGTAACAGAACAAGCGGTCTCAGGTTTTTGTTTCAACAAGCACGCTTTTAAGCAGAACTAGCAGTCTCGGGTGTTTTGTTCAACAAGCACACTTTTAAGCAGAACAACAGTCTCAGGTTTTTCTCTAAAAAAGACAGTTTGTAAGCAGACACAAGCAGGTCTCAGGGTTTTGTTACAACAAGCACAGCTTTAAGCAGACACAAAAATTAGGGGGTCCTAAAAAAAAAATTAACAACACAACCATTCGGGTGTTAATTACTAAAAGCCATTTTTTAACAACACAAAGGGGTTTTTTTTACAACAAAACATGGAAAAATAATTAAAAGGGTAATAAAAAAAATTAAAAACAATACTTTTACAAAAAATCGAAAAATTTAGTTTTTTAACAAATTAAACCCAAAAAACGAAAAAATTTAATTTCCAAAAACTTGGAATTTAATATTTTTCTTTTTGGAAGAAACGTTTGAAATTTGACGTTTTAATTTGTAAAAATTTGAAATTTTTGCAACTTTAAATCTGTCAACGTTTAAATCTCGAAACGTTTGGAAATCTTGTCAACGTTTGGGAAATCTTCGTAAACTTTGGAAATCTTCGTCAACTTTTGGGAAAATCTTCGTCAACTTTTGGAAAAACTTCGTCAACGTTTGGAAATCTTCGTCAACGTTTGGAAATTCGTCAACGTTTAAATCCGTCAAGTTTGAAAACATCGCAACGTTGAAATCTTCGTCAACGTTTGAAATTTTTTCGTCAACGTTTGGAAATCTCTAAACGTTTTGGAAATCTTCGTCAACGTTTGGAAATCATCGCAACGGGAAATCTTCGTCAACGTTTGGAAAATCTTCGTCAACGTTTGGAAATCATCTCAAGTGGAAACATCGTAAACTTTTGGGAAATTCGTCAACGTTTTTGGAAAATCATCGTCAACTTTTGGAAATCTTCGCAACGTTCGAAAATTTCGCAACCGTTTCGAGAAATCTTCGCCAACAAGTGGTTTCGTCATTTCGGGAACAGAGATCAGTGGTGGAAGATGAGAATGGTTTGAGGAAATTTATTCCCTCAGCTTTGGTCGACGTTTTTTTGTCCACCATTCTTAAAAATTTTAGCATAGAGGGGGGTAAGTGGTTTATACACTGCGAGCAGGTGACATGACAATAGGAGGTGAATCCCAATGGAAAATTCCAGTAGCGCAAGCGGTCAGGGCCCTGTAAGTTTGGGGAAGCGTTGATGATTCCTTGAAATCCCTGATGACTGATGGATACTGGATTGTGCGACACACCATTAAGAAGCGCTGAGGAAGTTGATAGAAATTATTATTTGTAGTAGAGGTAAGTTTTACATTGTGGGTCCCCAAAAGGCTTCTTAATTTCCCTTCGGGTATTAGACCTTAAACCATCCCCGTTGTTTCCTAACACCCCAGCAAAGAAATGAATTAGGTTTAGCTCTTTCCCCTCAGGGCTCCAACGCGCCGTGTATTTCACAACACGTCTCCAAATGCCCTTAAAAAACTAGCTCTAAGACACCCATCAGCTATACATCATCTCTAGAGGGGCATTGATTAAAAGCAGTTTTTAATACACTGCAATACACTTTGAGTACATTTTAAATTTAAAGGTTTTAGTGACTGGAAAAAAGGGAAAACAAACTGTAAAGATGAGGGGTATCTGCTAAAACAGTCCCCTAAAAGCAAAAATAGGTTTAATACATTTAAAAACCACACTTGATATTTTTCCCTGGGGAAAGCAATTCTTTTTACAAAATTTTAAATTTAAAATTTAAATAGTTTTTTTCAAAACTATAGATACACGCACAAAAAATTTGATTTGAAATGCAAGGAATTTTTATCAATGTGAAAATTAAAAAAAAATATATATAAAAAATAAAAAGACACAACATAGTGAATCAAATACAAAATTTAAACCCTCGCACAAAAAAGGGAAAAAAAAAACCTTATGACAACGTTCAGCCCCGACTTGGATCTTTAACTGGTTTACACACTTGTTAATGATCCAAGTCAGCCCAAAAATCCTCTAAGCCCTTTCCCATGTACGAGTTATTTGTGAAAAATTTAAAATAAATAAAAATAAAAAACTGGAAATCAATTTTATATTCACAAAGAAAAAAGCCGAACACGAAAACATACCAAAATCCCGGAAAATTCTTTATAAATATTTAAGAAACATTGGTAAATATTTTGAAAAATTTAACAAAAAAACTTATATCAAAATGTTCATTGCTGGCATTTTACAAATTCACTTACACTTTTTTTAATACATTCTCGAAAATTTTACCCGGGGGGAAAGTGACTGTGGAAGAGTCTGGCTTCTCAGTAATACGGAGTCTTTTGGCCCATAGCTGAGATTCTAAATGGGGGGAAAAGTAGTTGTGGGTAGTAGTAGTAGCAGTACTGGTATTGTATTAGCAGTAATAACATATGGGAATATTTTGGGGGGGTTAGGAGAGATTACAAAAAATTGTGTTCCTTCGCAAACTTTTTTTTTTCCAAGGAGCTGGGAGATGAAGGGGAAAGGGGTGAGGGGGAAAACCCTTTTTATGATTCAAAGAGTTTATTTTTCTCAAAAGACAGTCTTATATGTCTGACACTGTTTCTCGGTTGTTTTTACGTATAACCCCCATGCCCAACTCCCCTTAAAAAAACAATCTTTTCCCCTTTTTTCCCACTCTCCCCTCTCATCTCTTTTCTCTCTCTCTCCTCTTCTCTTTTCCCCTCCTCTCTCTCTCCCCCTTTCTCCTCTTCTCTCTCTCCTCTTCCTCTCCCTCTCCTCTCTCTCTCTCTCTCATTACACTTCCTCGCAGGACTGCCCACTCCCCCCCCATCTTACTAATGAACGACTCTTCCTAATACCTGGAAGAGCCATTTTGTTTTTAAATTATATGGGTTTTTCCAAAACACAATTTTTTTTTAACCGTCCCCCTTTTTCCCCCATCGCCCCGCTTTTTCGCTTCCATTACATTCTTCTCCATCTCTCTCTCTTTCCCCTTCCGGGTTTTCCTCGTCACTTTAAACTATTTTTCCCTTCTCCCCTGCTGCCTACTTTGCACATTTTGCCTGTATCGTGTGTGTTTTTGTGGGGGGTTGTGTGTGGTGGGGTGGGGTGTGTGTGTGGGGTGTGTTTGGGGGGGGAACTCACCTAGTTGAGGTTGCAGGGGTCTTTCCCCAAGTTCCGGGGCCCCGGGGGTGTGTGTTGGGGTGAGGTGTGTGTATATACTCACCAAATTGGGGTTCCCGGGGGTCGATATTTAGCCCCGGGCCCCGCTTTCACTAAACCGCAACTGGACCCTTTCCCCTCCTCTGTTTCCATGAGCTTATCATACCTCGCCCTTAAAACTATGTATGGTTCCTGCCCCCACAACTAAATTTGTCAGGCTTTCCATTTCCTAAAAACTCTGGGGCTGAAAAAATTATTTCCTAACATCCTCTGACTCTCTGAGCCTTCAACTTCCAATTTTTGACCCCTTGTTTTTTTGTGTCCCATCTCTGGAAAAAATCCCGTCCCTGTCCCCCTCAATCTATTCCACGCAGTTTTTTTGAATTTTGGTCTGTATGGTGGTTTTGTGGTGTTGCGGTGTGTGTATGGGGTGTGGGGTGTGTTGGTGTAATGTGTGTGTGTGTATGTGTGGTGGGTGGGGTGGTGTGTGTGTTTGGGGGTGTGTGGGGGGTTTTTTTTTTTTATATTCCCCCATTCTTTAAACCCCCCTCTCTCCCCCCTCTGCTTGATCCCTGTGCTATCACTGTCAAATTTTGCCCCTAGTCTCAATCCCTCCTTTAAGTCCCATTCCATTTTTCCCCTGCCTCCCCTTTTTATTTTTTCTCTTTCCCCTTGGGTTTTTTCCCCCCTCCCTCCCCTTTACCCACCCCTTTCCCCACTTCCCTCCCTTCCCCCCCTTCCCTCCCCTTTTTTCCTTTCCCCCCCGACCTCCCACCCCTTTTAAATCCTCCCCCTCTTTCCCCCATCTTTTTATCTCTCTCTCCTTTTCCATTCATTAGATTTTTTTTCATTATTCCTCTCTCTCTCCTCTCCCGGGGTCGGTTTCTTTTCTCTTTTCCTCCCCTCCTCTTTTCTTTTTAGTCAAACACTCCCCGCAAACCTTGCCCCGGGGCCAAATTTAAATTCCCAGTGGGGTGACTTTTGTGAGCAGCAGGAAACCCCCCTTTTCAGAGGGGGGTGGCATGACCCTCCACCCACCCCTTCCCCAAAACCCCCAAAAAAAAATCCCCTTTTTCCCCCTACAAGCACGTTCACCCCACCCCGGGCCCAAAGCACACACTTAAAAAAAAATCCAACTACCCCCCACATCTCTTACCCATGAACTCACTATAAAATCTTTCCCCAAAAAAAAAAAAAAGCAAAAAGGGAAATAAAAGTCTACCCCAAAAACCACAAGGGCACCTGGGCAGTGCTAAAACATGACTGAGGAGTGGCAATTTAAAACGTCAAAATTTGAAGTGTTTATGGTTTTAGATTTTACGAGGGGGGAGGGCCCATTAAGCACCCCCTAATTTAAATTGGGGAAGGAATTTGTCAGTTGGAAAAACCACAAATTTGGGTCTGAAGCTATGTGGGCGTGTGCCTTTGTTTCTCGAAAACAGGGATATGACCTTTTCGAAAGTGTAACCATAAACATATTGCAAAAATGTGGGTTCCCTAAAATAAATTTTCAAAAGACCCATTAACCCCATTAAAAAAAATTAAAACTCCTTAATTATATTTTTTTATAGCAGACAGTTCCAAAAAAACGAGTCGTCATCCATCGCAACGAAAAATCCCCACCCAGACCCGGAAATCCGTGTTGTTTAAACTACAAAAATCTGAACAGATAATTGGGTTCCTTTTTTCTTTCCCTAAATATTTCCGGATTACAGCTGAAACCCCCAAAATCACTTTTATCCACCCAACTCCTACCGGGGGATATGCCGGGTGAGGAGAAAGCCCCATTTTCTAACCAAAATTTTAAATTTTTCCCCCTGCGTTTTTTTTTTTTTAAAAAGGTTCTCTACCCACCGTCCACAAAAGACCCTTTGTCACTGCTTAACCAAAAAAATCTTGATACCCAATTTCTTTTATAAAGAAAATACCTTAAAATTTAAAAACCAAACCCCTTTTTTAGTACACCCTTCATCTTCTAATTTCGTCAATCCTTTACTCACACTGATATAAATATCCCCAAAACTGATCTCAACATACATAATTTCCTCTGCCTTCAGCCCCCTCATTGCGTCTTTTTCTGTCTCTATTCCTCTATTAACATACGTCATTTTTTTCAATTCTGAACCTTCTTAAAAATCCACGATTTTTATCCGATTTGTTTTTCCCCACCATATTTTTTTTAAAAAAAATTGCTTTTTTAATTTTTTTTCACCCCCCATTTTTTTTTCCCGATGATCATTAGTTTTTCCCTTTTCTGGGGTTTAGGGTTTTTAAAAAATCCTTTAAATGATAATATGGTATTTTGTTTTTAAATTTAATTTTTTTTTTTCCTCACTTTCATGTCATCATTCCAACTCAGGCTCTTCCTTTTCAGAAACAACAACACACACAAAACCCCAAAACCCACACACCACACACAAACACAAACCACACCCCACACAACACAACAAAACACAACACAACACCCAAAACACCAAACACACCACATACACATACACACACAACCCACACACACACACCACCAAAACCCCACCACACAACACAAACAAACCATACAACAAAACAAACAAAGGTTTAAAGCAAAAAAACCAAAACGACAAAACCGGGGGCCCAAACAACCCCAAAACCCCTCCCAAAACCCCCCAAATATAAAATTTTTAAAAAACACACACACCAAAACACACACAAACACCCTTCCCTTTTAAACCCAAAAAAATCCCCAAAACCCACCAAAAAATTAAACCAAATAAACCCCCAAAAAAACCATAACAAACCACAAAAAAAAAATTTTTAAAAAAAGAAAACAAACCCCAAAACAAACCAAACCTTTTTTACCCGGCCCCAGGACACGCCAAAAAAACCCCGACAATTTTAAGGGATTAAAAACAAGAAAGTGTTTTTTGAATGTATATATCAAAACATGGAAAAAGTTAAGGAGGGAAAAGGGGTGGAAATAGGGGGGTTTTTTTTTTTTTTTTAACACAGGGAAAATTTTAAGGGGGGAAATCCTTGGGACAAACCTACAGGAGTTTCAACTGTACCGCAAATTTTGCCAAAAAGGGGAGGGGTGGGTGGTTCAATTTTCTTACTCACCCCCAAGGTAATTCCCCAAAAAGTGAAAAAAGGGGGGGTAGAGGGTATAAGGGACCAGTGTGGGGGTATTTTTGGGAAACCAGGGGGAAAGGAATAGACTCTGATGGTTTCCCGGGGGTTTCCCGGACGGGAAATTGAGAGAAAATTTCACCGAACCAAGACCCCAAATAAAAAAACACACGGCAACACCACAACCCCGGGGCAATAAATGAAAGCAAAGGAATGGGAACCCAAAAAAGGGGAAGGGAAAAAAAATTAGGGGAAACTAAAACCTCCTCCCAAAAAGGGAAAAAGGAAAAAAATAATAAACCAGGGAAAAATTCCTTAAACCAAAACCCAAAAATAAGGGAGCAAATGGGGGTAAGCAAACCTCAGAAAAGGAAAACCAACCCCAAAAAATCCCCCCCTTTAACCCAAAAACAACCAAAGGGGGGGCCCCCTTTAACCAACCATTTAAAACCCCAAACCATCCCCAACACTAAAAAACATTTAAAACAAAGTTTCCCCAAAAAACCCCAGCAAAAAAACCCAAACAAAATCAACCCAACCCCCCCCAACAAAAAAAACATAAACACAAACAAAAACCAAAAATAACAATACAAAACCAATTTTTCCCCAAAAAAACACAAACAAAACACATTTTTCCGCCCCTTTTCCGGGTTTTGGAATTTTCCCCTTCCAACCCCCCCCCAAAAAAAAAAAAAAAAAAAAAAAAAAAAAAAAAAAAAAAAAAAAAAAAAGGTGGGGAGAGGGCCCAAAGGATCAAAAGGGAAGGTTTGGGGGAGGAGTGGAATGGGGGCCCCCCGGGGAAATAACAAAAGGGGGGAGGAAAAATTTGGGAAATTCAAAAAAGGAAAAAAATCCCCCCCTTTAAAAAAATTGGAAAAAGGGGACCCCCCTTTAACAATCAAAACCCTAGCCAAATAATCCCCCCCAAAAATAAAACCCCCCCAAAGGGGGTTAAACCAAAAACCCCCCCCAAAACCTTCCCTTCCGGTAAAAAAAATTCCCCCCCTTTCCCTAAACAAAAGAGGGGGAAGGGAAAGAAGGCCGCAGACGGATTACATCTAGGGGGTCAAACACAAACCTCACTCAAGGAAAAAGATTTTGGGGGATTTAAAACACCGGGCACTCCCCTGAAGCCACATAACCAAAAACTGCGCAGCATAGGGGGCCCCTAGCAAACCTAGAACAAAAATTCCGACATCTTAAAAAGGAATCGTTCAGGCCCCGTACACATACGTTGGGCCCTTTGGAGTAGGGGAAACCATTTTGAACCCAACCTACCAAGCATAAAGAAATTTTAAGAAAGTGAAAAGGGTTTGCAACAAGATGTCCCGACTAAGGGGTATTCCTCGAGGAGAGGTTAAGGGAAATCAACCTGACAAACCGGGAGGACGGAAGATGGGGGGGACATGATAACGACATACAAAAACTGGGGGGAAATTTGACAAGGGGACAAAGACAGGATTTCCAGAGTTTGGGCCAGAACAAGGGGGACCATTTTGGAAAGCAAAGACACAGATGAATCACAGGGATTTAGGAATTTTTCTTCAGCCCGAGAGTCAGTAAGGGGAATAGTTTGGAAGCGATTTTGGGGGAGGCGGGACCATACAACTTTAAAACAGAGGTTGAAAAAGCTAGGGCTCGGGGAAGGACCTAGTAGCGATCATGAGGGGCGGGCCGGGATGGGACTGACCCCCCCAACCTCAACTGGTGAGACAATAGGTGAGTACACACACACACACACACCACACCCCACCATTGCACAAACACTTGACACAAACACGTACCCCCCCTTCCCAAACCCACCTACCTTAGCCACCTACCCCCCCCCAACCACCTAACCCCCCCCCAAAACCGTCAAACCCCCCCGCCAACAACCCCCCCCTCCAAAAACCCATCCCCCCCTTCCCCCCATAACCACCCACCCCTCTCCCCCCAAACTATCTCTACCCCCCCAAAAACCATCCTCCCCCTCCCCCACAACCACCATCCCCCCCCTAACCATCATACCCCCCCCCTAACCAGGGGTGGGACAAGGGGGTCCAAGGACGAATCTGAGAGGGAGGAATGGGAATAGAGCTCAAAAAAAGGGGGGAAAACTGGGGAAGGGGAAATAGATGAGCTGGAAAGGAAGATGGGGAAGGAGGTTAGCAGCCCGAAACAGAAGGGGGAAGCAACAGGCCACAGCAGAGAAATCAAAATAGAGAGATTAGAAGAGGAGCGAGACATCGAAACAGCACAGAGACAAAGATATTACAGAAGTAGCATCGGCAATGGCTACATCGAACACAGACAACAGGTCCGAAGGAAGCATGGAAACTAAACTGTATGCAGAGGTCCTGTCAAACCCACATGGGGCCAAAACAAAGACAGGGAGCACTCTAGGACAGAAAGAGAGTTTGGAAGACATTGAAGGAACTAGGACATGTGCAAGGACCGTACCAGATACCTGTGGGGGCCAGGAACAGGTGAGCAGGAAGGATAAACCAAGAAGCATAGGGGCCATAACGAGGGAAGGGACTGAAGGAAGGAACACTCCACGGGAAGGAACTAAAACACATCAGAGGATGCAATGGGAGTCACAGTGGGAGGTGGAAAGGGAGAGATCCGTGTTTGTCTATGGGCTAGACGAAGCTAAAGGGGAAACTTATGATGAAAGAAAGCAGGAGGAGAAAAAAGCGATTGAAGACATCATGAAGGTGATAGGCGAGAGGGACATGACCCAGGTGGCAAATTTTCGGAGAATTGGGTGGTTCACAAAGAAAAGGAATCGGCCTCTCAAAGTAATTTTCAAGGCAGAATCAACCCGAACCATGATCCTGCAGGAGAAAGCACGGCTGAGAGGCAAGCAGGAGTTCCGGAGTGTGTACCTCGACCGAGACAGAACACAGGACGAAAGGAAGACAATGAAAGAGAGAGTTCAAAAACGAAAGGAGAAATGGGAGGAAATGAAAAAGGAGAGCAGAATAACCCAGGATCAAATGGAAGGACAAGCGCACTGTTGCAACCCCTGAATGGGTTACAATGATTATTATGTATATATATAATGTATATTAGCTTTTCATATAATTTTATATTGCTTATATTTGCGATAATAGCTAAATCGTAAATATATTGCTTAATATTCTTATTTGACTTATGTTGTTAGGATGTACATAATATGTGCTCAGTTCAAGTCTTGATTGTCAAACTACTGTAATCATCGCTTGTCGCTCGTTAGACTGCCGGCTTCTGAGCTGTGCTGTCCACGAGGCTATCACGTGATCGAGGGGGGGTGTCCTCACCTCTCGTGAAGTATTCAGTCTGCTCTAGACTCGCTTGGTGGTTGTCTGTCTCATTATTCTTGTTAGTTCTGTAGAACTCTGTTCACAGAACATTGTATAGACTTAGTGATTTTCGACGTTGTACTGAGGTTGTGTGTCGCTTAGACACTCTGAACATCTCAGGTCCTTAGCTATAGCTTCTGACCTACTTTTGTACTGGTTTCTGTGTATTGTCACAGTCGGGTTTTTCCTATGCTGAACTTAGATTCAGTAGTATGGGAGTTTTGTATCTTTTGTGGAGGATCTGCTGATGGTCCCTACTTAGTGTCGTTATATTATCTCCTTGATCCTGATTGTGTCGCAGTCGCTTGTTATATGGCTATTGGGCTTAGCATTCTTTTCATTGTTCAAGCAGACTGTTCTGGTAGCCAGTCGGTCAAGAAGTTAGTTTATGTGAGGACTTTGTCAGTGACTTGTTTAAGCTAGCCGCGGAGACATAGTGAACTATTTGAGCCTTCACGTAAAAAT
>NW_026509888.1:0-14424 GCF_026875155.1 Cherax quadricarinatus | reverse complement strand
ATCAGCATTTGGGGAGAATTTTTTATCAAAGTTTTTTTACTGTTCAAGTTTTTTGAATACAACTTTAATATTAAAAGTTTAAAAAGAAAGGCATACAACCAAGTTTTCGGGTAAGGGAGAACAAAATTTTTTGTTGCTTAAGGCTGGTTTTCCCTTTATGGATTGAAAAAAAGTTTTCTGAAAATTTTAAAAAGATTTATCAATTATATTTTTTGGGTTTTTTTAAAATCATTACCTATTTCATAAATTTTGGATATTTCCTATCTATGAACTCGGGACTAAATTCGTAAAGCTCTCAAAAAATTGATGAAAAACAGAAATTTTTGACTCTATCTTGAGGAGGAAAATAGGGGAAGGGGAACATTATTTGTAGGTTTTCTGTAAATTTAAATTTTGAATTCATTTTTCCCCTTGATGATAATATAGTGTCACGAAAGCGCTTGGAATTTTCCTATTTTTTCAGGGGTTGTTTTACATATTCAAAATCACCGTTTACTTATTTTTTAATTATATTAAAAAATATTATTATATTATATATATTATATATATATATATTTATAATTATTTATATATAAATAATAATATAATATATATTTTTTAAAATAATTAATTATATTATATATATATTATATATATATTTTTTATATAATATTATATATAATATATATATATATATAATATTATAAAAATGCAGATGAAATAAAAACAGTAAACGGTGATTTCAAAAATATCCAAAAAACCCTGTGAAAGAAGGGGAAAATTCCAGCACTTTCGTGATTTCTAAAATTTCAAAGTTCTTTGTTAATTTTGAATCCAGTAAAAATCTTTGTGTCTTTTTCCCCATTATCATACATTTAAAAAAAAATTTAATGCAGAAAGGTCCACAAGTGTATCGGGGGTTAAAATATATAAGTGAGATATGTGTCCGACGTATTAACAGACCTAACTAGCAAAAATAAATAATGAAACCAGGAGCGGTATTTCCACCAGCAGCTTCCACACCAACAGTGTGGGTGCAAATGGCACAAAGATGACTTATTCATTCCAGATTATTTCAGTTTCATGATACTAACATTAGAACTCAGCACAAGGCCCACTAAGTATATTTACCCAGGATAACTCAGTTAAGTCAGACATTGTAAATGATTTCCATTTTGAGTAATATTACACTCTTAAAAACCCATAAAACAGACTGAGGGGTGTAGGAAGGGTAAAACCCGGGTTTGTTTGGTAGGTGCTGCAAGCGGGGGGTTTAAATGATACGTCTTCGGAGGCTCTTGTTTATTGTTAAGTCGTTGGGGGTACACAGGCTTGTGTGTTTGTGCCCATGGCCCAGGCGGGGCCCATCCCCCACGAGAGAGAGCTGGGAGTACTTGTGTCTTGCTGCTAGGCCGCTGTGTGAGGAGGTGAGGCAAGTCTGGCATACTGAAGTGGCAAGGCTATAGGTGGCAGCACCAGCATGACGCAAATATGAACTAAGCTGGCAGACGCATGGGGCTGTCTGTGCAGACAGTACAGGCTGTCTACATACGCTCGGCCACCTACCGCGCGTCGTTCCCGACGCGACAATACTGGTAGTAAAAGAAACTCGGTCTCTCTCCTCGTAGGAACAGGGCACAGAACCAAAATAAAAACATATATATACATATGGACATGGAAAAAAAACTTCCTACAGGGGGGGAAGAAAAAACATGTGGGGTGTGCTAAACATCGTGGCATAGGCAGTGAGCGTCTATGGGCATCACTGAAACGCCTTCCTGCGTCTGGACAGATACTGCAACACGGGAGACATCGCTGCGGCTGAGCTGTGACGTAACAGGGTACGGTCTCCTCTGGAACGGTGAAGCAGACATCGTAGGAGTCGCTGCGGTTTTCACTCAACCTGGGGCATGACATGCTGGTGCCCTCGAGTGAGGCGTCGACAAAACTCGGCAACTGGGCAGGCTTCTGGCAAGCGACTCAGGAGGACACTTCTCGACTGGTACTGTCGCTGGGCTGTCACTGGCCGGGAGCGTGGAGCAAGTCATGGCAGAGACGACTGGTGAAACACTGGGAGTCGTAACATCATACACCAGACGCAGTGAGAGAGCTAGCAGTCGAAGTGACATCTTCTTTGGCAGGCTGCTCACTAAAGCTTGTGACACGAGGCTAAACACAGGCCCTGCCGACAGGGCTGGCTGCGGCTTGACGAGTATCATCTCTCAACAGTTGGAGTTATAGCAGAGGTTAGCCTAAGCACCCCCAGACTTGTTTCTCTACATATAACTGCACTTGAAGGTCTGGGAGGTGAAGTGAAACAAATGTCGATGGGAATCGTAGCAGGTACGATTCTACAGAACATCCGAGCAACGAGCATAAAAGTTTTCTGTACAAGAGGGCTCGGTCACTCGGGCTGTCTGATAGCTGTCAAACACACTGGTCACAAGGGTGACTTAACCCAGTGGTGTTACTCAGGTCTGGCTGGCTCAGACCTCACTGGACACACGGAAACTTTAAAAACACACCGCTGTACATACGGTACAACATGGCTTAAACTAGCAAAAGTGCTTTTCTGTGCACAAAACTGACACTAAGACATATACTAAAATGTGAGAACACTAAGAGGAATTAATTAACACACAACTATATTTTCTCTCAATTTCTCGACAATACTGAAATAATTACTGGGAAAACTCGATGGTGACATCATGTGATGTCAGGCGGGATGTCGCGAGGTGACGTCAGGCAGACATCGTGAGGTGACGCAGCAGACATCGTGAAATGACGTCAGCAGACATCGTGACGTCATGAAGTCGGGCAGCATCGTGGGTGCCCTCGATGTGATGCGGGGCAGCAGACCACAGCATGTGGCCTGGGATATCTGGTAAACGCCGTGGCTTTGTAGGTCTACGTGACATCGGCCACACCCAACGTGGTGTCGATCCACGTGGTGTCGTGATCTTTCGTGGCATGTTGATCCACGCAGCTTCGAGTGGGCCCCGGGCACTCGGATACAGCTCTGGCAATGAATTCACATGGAAAACAGCAGAGAACACAGCAGAGGGAGTGAGCAGTGGTGGAGTGGTGTATGGTAGTGTGGTGGCGAGGAGCGTGGGTGAAATGTATGGCAGGGCGAGCACTGGCGGTCTCTCCTCCTCCCACCCACAAAAACAGGGGAACACACTGGGGCGCAGAAATCACCACAAGACTCACCTCTGGCTCGCTGAAACAGCTGTGGGTGAGCTGAACAACAACAGCAACAAAACAAGTGACGTGAACACTTTACTTGAGAAACAGCGTGGGGTCACTGGGACGCCACTTACAATTCTCGGAGAATTTCGGCAAATTTTGGCAGGATCCTGCTTGTACCTGTGTCTGGATGCTCAAACGTGCAGACACGCATCGGATAACTCGTTTAAGGGCGGATGCTTCTTGTGTGGGTGATGGAGTGAAGAGACTTCATACCTCTTCCTCCCTCACGGGGGAAACACAACGCGTGGAGCACCGCTGTACCAATGTTATTGCTGTTCTTGTAGGTAAACAGCGGTTTGGTGACGATGAAGGTAACGTAGGTAGCAATGATACGTTCTTCGGAGGCTTTAAATTTATTGATAAGTAGTGTTGGGTTACACAGGCTTGTGTGTTTGTGCCCATGGCCTGGGCAGGGCCATGCCACGAGAGAGAGCTGGGAGTACTTGTGTTTCCTGCTAGGCCCCTGTGTGAGTGAGAGCGAGGGAAGTCTGGGCATACTGAAGTGGCAAGCCCTATAGGTGGCAGCACCAGCATGATGCGAAATATAACTAAGCTGGCAGACAGCAAAGGGGCTGTCTGTGCAGACAGTACAGGCTGTCTACAGAAGGTTTATCCATCCTTAGGAAAATTGGCAAAAATTTAATATTTTCACTTGTTTGAACTTGATTTCAATCGACTTCTGGTCCTGAAACCAATTGAAAAAAATCGCTATTTTAATACTGTCTTCCCTTTTGTAAAATGATAAAGAAAAAACAGTCAGTAAATTCATAAAAGCCATTCTAGAAAACAGCTGAAAAATCGCCATTTTAAACCAAACACATGGTCAGAGTTTTGTTTTTCCCATCATGCACTGTGTGAGGCAGGATTTTTTTCATACTATACACACTGCACGGATCCATTATTTCATATCTAGGCCAAAATTTACTGCTCACAGCTTATCTGAGTTGAGCTGAGCTCATGACATAGAACTATGTGAGGGACTCTGGCCTCAGCGATAAGGGTTCTGAGTGATGGCCACTGAAAGGGTTAATTTCATCACTATATATAATTAACACCCAGGTCAGTGGCAGTCTGCACAAACTACCTTCAAGCTAAGTATGTTACGGTAATTGGGACATAAAGACCCCAATTGAAATAAGTCACTTTGTCTGACTTTTTGGGGTTTTCCTAGGTAATCTAAACACACATGCTACTATGTATGATAATTTATGTAACTGTATTTATGTACCCATACCTGAATAAACTTATACAATTGGCAGTCAGGTCATATCATACCTTAGGGACATTTCTCTTGGCTGTTCTTGCTGTTAAAGAGGCTATGGTGCAATACAACTAGGTCCAGATGTTAGTTATAAGTTAATAGTAGTCTTATTATCATATCTTTCACGTTAAAATACACTGTAAAATTATCAACTTCTTTACAATAAATTGTTCTTGACAGGTACCATTCTGTCCAATGGTTGGGTCAGAGGTGTACAGCTCTGAAGTTAAGAAGACAGAGGTGTTGATGGAGAACTTCCGACGTGCCATTGGTCTCCGCATTAAGGAAGTTAAGGAAGTTTATGAAGGGGAAGTCACGGAACTCACACCTGTTGAGACTGAAAACCCAATGGGAGGTAAGATGTCACTCACACTATATAAACAATGATAGGTAAGATGTCACTCATGCTACATAAACAATGATAGGTAAGATGTCACACGCTTCATAAACAGTGATAGGTAAGATGTCACTCATATGATTGACGAGTATAATTCATCACAGTTATATTTAGTAGAATTATTTATCGCACTTTAGGTTGAGGTTCTTGCTTTGCAGGGATGTGTTATGTCACCATGGTTGTTTAATATATTTATAGATGGGGTTGTAAAAGAAGTAAATGCTAGGGTGTTCGGGAGAGGGGTGGGATTAAATTATGGGGAATCAAATTCAAAATGGGAATTGACACAGTTACTTTTTGCTGATGATACTGTGCTTATGGGAGATTCTAAAGAAAAATTGCAAAGATTAGTGGACGAGTTTGGGAGTGTGTGTAAAGGTAGAAAGTTGAAAGTTTGAAAGTGAACATAGAAAAGAGTAAGGTGATGAAGTATCAAATGATGTAGATAAAGAAAAATTGAATACAAATTGGGGAGGAGAGTATGGAAGAAGTGAATGTTTTCAGATACTATTTGGGAGTTGACATGTCAGCAGATGGATTTATGAAGGATGAGGTTTTAAACATAGAATTGAATGACGGAAAAAAGGCGAGTGGTGCATTGAAGGGATATGTGGAACAAAAACGTTATCTATGGAGGCTAAGAAGGGAATGTATGAAAGTATAGTAGTACCAACACTTTTATATGGGTGTGAAGCTTGGGTGGTAAATGCTGCAGCGAGGAGGCGGTTGGAGGCAGTGGAGATGTCCTGTCTAAGCGCAACATGTGGTGTAAGTATTATGCAGAAAATTCGGAGTGTGGAAATTAGGAGAAGGTGTGGAGTTAATAAGAGTATTTGAGGGGCTGAAGAGGGGCTGTTGGGGGTTTTTTGGGTTTATTTAAGAGAATGGATCAAAGAAAGACATGGAAAACATATAATCTTTTGGGGGAAGGAAGGGGGGGTAGGGGTCGTCTCAAAAGGTTGGGGGGAGGGGGTTTTAAGGAGGTTTTGTGGGCGAGGGGTTTGGCTTCAGCAAGCATGCTGAGCGGTTAGATAGGATGAAGGGAAAATAGTACAGTGGCCCCCTCTTTTTTTCGTAATTAACCTTTCCCAGGAGCCGTTCATAAACGAAATTTAGATTTACGAACAATTTTCCCCAAAGTAATAATGTAAATAAAATTTAAATCCATTCCTGACCCCAGAAGTAAAAAAACAAAAAATTTTTTACATAAAATTTTCATGTGTACATAAACATCAAGGGAAATGATGAAGAAACATTAACACATAACACTTCCCTTTATTGGAGATTCTTCTTAGTGTATGGGAGACGGGAGGGAGAGAAAAGTGGATTGTTTAGTTTGGGGGGGGAAATCCCTTCCCATCAACACCCAGGTCCATTTGCTTTTCTGGGGTTGTTTCTTCCTGTTTTTAATCCCACTAGGGACCCCTTGAGAGTCACGGAGCCCTGTTCGAAAAAGAAAATGGGAGAGAGCTGTTTTGGGCGTCCTTTAACACCCCCAAAAATGGCCCAGATTTTGTCACTGTCAGTTGCCAACCTGGTTTGCAAAAAACCCCTTGTTGGGGTGATGTTTCTCCAAAAGCTTTCCATCTTACCCCCTAGTAAAAATCTCTCTAATTTCAAAGAAGGCCCCCTTTTTCCATCCCCTTTCCTCCTCCTCTGCGCAAATTCTGAGCTGCGATTGTTGCTTTTCCCTGGAAGCTTTTGAGCTCCTAGCGGGAGTCTTCATTGTGGTCTTCCCCACCAATTTTTCACACCCCCAAATCAACCCAAACCCCATGGAATCCCCAGTGCCCAAAATTGATTTTACAACAGAATAGGTCATTAGGGCAGCCCCAAAAACCCTTAAAAATCCCTCTTGTGACACAATCTGGCCACAATTTTCCCCAGCAGAGTTCAAACCTGGTAGTCACTTCCTCCCAAGCCATACCTATGGGGTTTAGCAAGGAGGATTTTGAAGTTTCTCTCCAAATTCCCTTGGGTCAAGTAGTGTTTTGGGTCACAGTCAGCCCTGGAACATTGCTTTTGTGTAGATTTTTTAAAGTTTTTCAATAACCTGTGGTCCAGGGTTGAGGGAGGAGTGGATTCAGGGGCAAGAACTTTACTGTATAACCCCAAAATCCCCGAAAATTAGGGCATCCGAGGTTGGGGGATGAGCGGTGCTTGTCCCTTTCTAGCAGGCAAAATTTAGCCCGTTTCTTTTTCCGGAGTAGTCCTTCACACTAGGCCAAAAACCCCTTGAAAAACCCCTCGACAAAAAAAATTTTCCCCCCGGACCCATGCCTTTTAAATTTGATTTCCAAAAAAACCAATTTACCTTCATAACATTGTTTTTTGAAAAACTCGGGATTTTCAGAAAGGTACACTAGTAATGGGTTACTTGAAATCCCCCGCATTAGCCAAAACATTTGCGTCAGCCTGTCTTTTTAGGCTTTTGTCCTGGGGATTCCCTTTTTCCCCTTTTTGTAAGAAGGTCCTCGTTGGCTTTTTTTTCCAAAAGAGGCCTGTTTGTCACAATTTAAATTGTTCAGGTTTCAGTCCTTTGCCTCATGTATCCTGGAATTTTATGACATATTTTTTACCGCCTTTGGGGCGAACTGGGAGCCTCACCATGCCCTTACCCCATGTGATGCCAGTACGGTTTTTTTAAATCTCTCAAAACCCGCCTTTGCGGCCCCTTTAAAATTTACTCACATCCCATATTTGCAGGCAATTTTTTTTACCAAATCTTTTGCAACTGCCTTTGCCTTTTTACAATAATCGAAGCAAAGAGATTTTGGTAATTTTTTTCATTTGTCCACACCAAAAATAACTTTCAACCTCTTCCAACTGGGGATCTCATTTTTGTCAGTAGTTACTCCCTTTGCAACAACGCGTCCCTTTTTTTCTTTTTTCCCTTGGCCCCCATGGGGAAAAAAGGTTGTGTGGGGTTTTTTATAACCGGACGTTCGGCCTACTTTTACCACTTTTATATTTTTCAAAGATGGTTTTCTTAAATTCAATCGTATTTTCACCCTTTTTTACCCCAGGTTTGGCTAGGGCTTTCTTTGGCCATGGAAATTATTTAGTACTTGCAAGCCCAAAAAAAAATGGAATTTATGAAATATTTTGCTGGAGCACGGAGGGGACCTTCGCTCATGGGGAAACAATGCCGATGGCTGCCGCCCCCCCTCACGCCCCTGGGGTACGCCAGATGAATTACGACCGCGAGTCAAACTATGAAAGCAGTCCATGTTTTTAAAGAAAATACCCCTATGATTTGGGGAAATTTACGATTGCCGGGAACACGAAAAGCGGGGGGGCCCCTGACGTGGACCCCCCTTTAAGTCACCTCCAAAGCGACGTTATGTAAGGGTATTTATTAAATGCTTTTTAGGTTGTTTGGGGGGTGAAAGGACTAATTACTTCCAATATTTTTTAGGAACAATTTAGTCATATGGCACCTGAAATACTTTTGGAATGAAAAAATATCGTTTTCCGGGGCTCCCCTTTTATTGGGCCTGACGAGTGTTGGGTGAGCAGGGTAAATTTAGTTAAGGGTCAGGGGGAAAAAGGGTTTTTTTTATAAGCCAGATGATTCTGGAAAAAGGAAGCAATGTTGCACTTTTTAAAAAGGGTTTGGGCATTGGCAGTTTGGAAGGGTAGTTGTGATCTTTATAGTATATGTTCAAACTGTTGTTTTGAACACCTCTGAAAAACGTGATTATGTGTGAGTGAGGTGAAAGTGTTGAATAATGGTGAAAGTATTTTCTTTTTGAGGATTTTCTTTCTTTTTGGGTCACCCTCCCTCGGTGGGAGACGGCCGACTTGTTAAAAAAAAAAATCGGCTGTTTCCCATATTATATTATATTATATATTAATATAATATGCAATAATCAGAAAGCACAAAGGATGCACAGCATTTCAGTCATAACTTGTATATACGATTGTGTGATTACTTCTTCGTGATAAAGTTGATACATTAGCCAAGAAATGTATGCTGATACTGAAGAATAATGTAGCTCTACTGACTAAAAAAAAAAAGCCTGATGTTAATTTCCTTTTTGGATGTGCCTTGGTTTCAGTGATGGGTTCTTGATCCAGGGAACTAGAGATAAACGATACCACTGGCAGGGATAGAACCCGCTGTCAGAGAGTCGTAAAATTCCAGACCGAAGTGGTATGGTTTGTTTGCAATCGTGTCATTATGATTTCATGAGTCTTGATGACAGCTTTGAGGGGACTTGAGCTGGAGTTCATCATGGCCACGCTGGCGGGAGTTTCGTCTGTAAAAACTTGTATTTGTGGTCACATTGGTGCCTATGCTAACTTTCTTGTGGTGTATAAATATACCCAGTTGGATGAATCTTATTGTAGCCAGCTGGCCTAGTGGCTAACACATTGGTCTGGAGTTTTATGACTCTCTGACCATTGTTCTATCCCTGCACGTGGTATGGTTTGTTTGCAATCGTGTCATTACAATTTCGTGAGTCAACTTGAGATATCCTACCCTTTCATCTCATTTTGCAGGTACTGTATTGCCCCTGCAGGTTAGGCACTTCCATCTGAAAATAATAGTAAAATAATAATATTCTTTTTTGGGTCACCCTGCTCTGGTGGGAAATGGCCCATCATGTTGAAAAATATAATAAAAGTAATAATAAAATATAATGATAATGAAAATAATAATAAAAGTGGGCTGAGGATGTTGCAGTAAGGATGAACTGTTATGTAGGTGCACTTCTGGAAGACAGCTATTGAATGAGTGATGGTGAATGTGTTTCCTCATTTTTGGTCACCCTGCCTAGGTGGGAGACAGGCAGTGTATTATAATAATAATGAGGGACTATTTCCCAGTGAGAATAGGACTTATACAGGTATGCATAATGTCACCATGGTTGTTTACTGTATTTATTGACAGGGATGTGTAACATTAAACACTAGGCTGCGGTGATGGGAATGGTGTTGGATTGAAAGATATTGGACCTGATACAAAGTGAGAGTCATGCCAGTTGTTTTTTTGCTGATGATACAGTTCTTTTAGGGGATTCTGAAGGCAAATTACAATGGGTGTTGGACGAATTTTGGAATCTTATGTAAAAGAGGGAAGTTTAAAGTGAGCATTGAAAAGAGCAAGGTGATGAGGGCAATAAAAATGGTCTGTGTAATGACATTGAATATCATATTGGAAAAGGGAAGTATGGAAGAAGCAAATGTATTTAGATATTTTGGTTTGAAGGTATCAGCAGATGGCTCTATGAAAGATGAGGTGAACCATAGAGTAGATGGGGAAGGAAGTGAGTGGCATGTTCAAGTATCTACAGAAAAAGTTTATGGAGGCAAAAGAGAGGAATGTTCCAGAATACAGTGGTACCAATATTTTCATATGAGTGTGAGGCATGGATTTTTAATGCTGCAGCAAAAAGGAGGCTAGACACAGTGGAGATGTATTGCTTAAGAGCAGTGTGTGGTATGAATATCTTACAAAAAATTTGGAACTTAGAAATTTCAAAGCAAAGTGGGGTGATAAAGGGTATAATTCAGAGAGCTGAGGTGTTGTTGTTGTTGAGGTGGTTTGGGTATATAGCGATGGACAAGGATAGGTTGACAAAGAACATAAGAAGAAGGAGCACTGCAGCAGGCCTGCTGGTCCATGCTAGGCAAGTCAACTCAGACCCACTCATAACTTATTTAACCTATTTTTAAAGCTGCACAAGGTTGTGACTTCAGTGACTTACTCAGGATGTTTGTTCACTAATCCACAACTCTTTTCACCAAACCAATGCTTTCCTATATCCATTCTAAATCTGATATTTTTCACCCTGAACCCATTGCTTCAAGCCATGTCTTGGTTAGATATATTTAGCATATTTTTACATCCCCTTTTTTTTATTCCTTTTTTCTTTTTATACACTTATATTTTCCTCCCTAATCTTGCCTTTCTAGAGAGGCAATTAAAAATTTTTTCAGGCTACCCTTGTAGGAAAATTTATACATGGGATCAACTTGATATCCTTCTCCTCTGTACTTTTTCCAGCACATTTAACCTTCTTGGTACAGTGCCCAAACTGTTCAGTATGAACTAAGGGGGCCTTACTAACATATAAATAGTTAAAGTAAACCCGACACTTTGTTATTTGTACTTTTTGATATGAACCCAAAAAATTTCATTATTTTTTTTGAAAAAACTTTTTTGGCACTGTTGTCCTTTGCTTTAGATTGCAAACAAAACCAAAACTCCTAAATCTTTTTTTGCTTTCATAGGATTTAACCTTTCGGGGTCCAACCCCAAAATTGATCACCCCCATGCCCAAAAGAATTTTCAAAAAAAAAATTTGATTTTTTCTTATGAAACGTAGAAATTTATTTTGTGAAGGAAAAATAAAACAAAAAATACGAAATTTGGGGGGAAAATTGACGAAATTATGTCTCGCAAATTTTTTGATGTGTCAGCGTATTTAAAATCGGCAATTTTCCCGACTTTACCCATTTTGGGCCCAAATTTAATTTTTCCAAATAACCAAATTCTTAGCTATTTCACTGTAACTTCTATTCTATCGTTTGGCCAGAAATCCCCAAGTAAACTGTTTCAACTAAAAAATTTAAAAGTGATGGGAAATTTTTTAATTTTTGGAAAATTTAACACAAAGTTCAAAATATTCCCCCAAATTCAAAAATGGGAGAATAAACAATGTAGGCATTTTCCCGGGACTAAACTAACATTTTCCCTTTTTCATTAGTTATGTTTTGGGCTTTACAAATAAAATTTATTTTGATTTTTTTTTTCACATAATAATTTTTTTTCCAAACCAAAAAAAAAAGATTTACTGTTTTGCAATACTGTAATAAATTGTATAAATCTCACCATATTTGTGAATGATATTAGCCCACCCTGACATTTTAGACGTGTGGTGTTTGTTTACTCTTGAATATCGGCAAAAATTTTAACATTTCCGCATTTTGAGCTCAGTTTAAACCCATTTCCAGGCTAAAAACCAATCAAAATCATCCTATTTTGAAATTTTCTTCCATTTATCAAATGAGACCAAGAAATCGCAATCAACAAAAAAAACAAACGAAAAAAACACTGAAAAGTTGTGTTTTAATCAAAAAAAATCATGATTTCAGTTTTTTTCTCTCATTATACACAGTGTGCTGCGGGATCTGTTTTATGGGGTGCACACAACCACATAGATGTATTTCTCATATCTAGGCCCAAATGTACCCTCACAGTTTTCAAGTGGGGCTGGCTCATGGCGTAGATCTGGGTTTGGACACTCACCGAAAACCCGTAAATCTACGGGACGGACCTAAAAAAGGGGTTAAAATCTGATTTTTTTGTTTATAAGTGCCTAGGTTATTTTTTTTGAAAAAACTTAGACTTTGCAATTATCAAATTAAAAGTGTACTGCCACTTCTTTGACCGCGCATAAATCTACCCAATTCCTTGTAGTAAAACTCCATGCCTAGTGTCTTCTTAAAATTTTAACCCAACACCCTTTTTTAGTTCATCAGCAAACTTGCTCGTGTCCTATTTTTCCCCTGATCTATTTTTATGTGTCTTGTGAACAAAAAGGGCTCAACACTGACCCCTGGGGAACCCCATTGTTTTAATCTTTTCTCTGATTCCCCTCTGTTTCCTATCTGTCAAAACCCCACCTCTATCCAGGAAAAAATTTTCCCCTCCTATTCGTGTGCCTCTACTTTTTCCAACAGTCTCCAATGTGGAAACCCCATCAAAAAACCTTTCTGAAGTTCAAATTTCACACAATTCATATCCATTACCATGATCTCCTCTTAAAACATCTTTGTGAAAAAGTTTGTAAATTAGAAAAACAAAAACCCCTTTGCAAAACCGTGCTGGATACATTGATCAGTTTTTTTTTAAGGGGGCATTTAATAGCTTGGGAGTTTTTGATTCCACAAAATTTTTACAAGGAGGTTTGCATTTTTATATAATTTTAAGTAAAGGGGCCCCTCTTCTGCTATATAGTGAAAATCATTTTCCCCTTTTCCCTTAGGCCATTTGTATGATATGTTGAAAAGACTGTCTAAAGGTTTGCTAAGTTTCTCCCTTTCAGTCTTTTATAACCTTTGAGAACAGTTATCAGGGCCTGGGGAATTTGTTTTTTTTAAACTTAATTTGTCTGGAACTTGTCACTAGTAACTTTGATCGTGTATAACTTATTTTCATCCTGACCTATATAATTTTTTATTTCTGGAATTTGTCTAGTATCTTCCTGCATAAAAATTGAGAGGAAATAAGTGTTGAAGATTGCACACATTTCCTTGAGGGTATATAAATCTGGGCAGAAGGTAGAAGGGTAAGGGGTCATCTTGGGAATAGTTGGAATGAGGAGGGTACAAGAGACTTTTGAGTTTTAGGGGATTGAACACCCAGCAGGCTTGTGTATGTTAAATATGAATAAATGGTGGGAGACGGCCGACTTGTTGAAAAAAAACAAAAAAAAAAGTGATTTTTAACCCTTAAGCGGTCCAAACGTATATACATATATGTTCTCTCGCATAGTGCCCCAAATGTATACAGTAGGGCCCCACTTATACGGCGGGTTAGGTTCCAGGCTGTCGCCGGAAAGCAGACATCGCTGGAAGGCAGAACTCCATTTTTTCCGTTTATAAATGCATATAAATGCCAGACAACAAGTTTACACTAAATTATATTAAGTTAGTAATAGAACTAGGCATTAAAAACACACAAAATAAAATACAGTCACAGTAAATTCATTACTTATCTTAAAGTATTTGTAATCATAATGTAGGGAGAGAGGTGAGTAGTACTTATTTGTAGGAAGTCAGGTGCAGGTAGCCCAGGTGTAGGTAGCACTGGCTCCCCCCTCATACTTAATATACGATATTTAAAACATCCCAGAGAGGGAAAAAAGCACATACAGTACACTCACTATTTACTTTAAAATATGTGTAGTCTTAATATAGGAAGAGAGGTGAGTAGTATTTATTTGTATAAAGTCAGTGTAGGTAGCCGTAGGTGTAGCCTGGTACACCCACCGGCTACGTACACTGTGGCCCAAGGAATTTATTAACATCGACATCCTTGTTCACTGAATTTAATCATTTCTAACAACTACCTTTAGATGCCATCATAAACGAAGGTTTGAAGTAATGAATAAAACATGCCGAAAATTATAAACAAAAGCGGAGTGGGGGAGTGGCTGGGCCAAACGCACATTCATACACATTTTCTCTGATGGCTAAGCAGAGAAAACGTAATGTTGTCCCTCCGCCCAGCTCCACAAGTATTATTATCAGAGCATATAAAACATGCAATAAATGCCAGACAACAAGTTTACACTAACTTATATTAAGTTAGCAATAGAAATAGGCATTAAAAACACAATTAAAGGTAAGATACACACAGAGTACACGTATTACTTACCTTAAAATATTAATATTAATGTGTGAGAGGTAAGTGGCAGGGTGTTTATTGAATAAAATCAGAATGGCACACCATCATCCTCTAACTTGGCACTTAAAGCAAGAGGCTTACGACTTCTCTTTTTATTACAGCTAACCTTAGACG